>QBDW01001046.1:0-42866 GCA_003261595.1 Maconellicoccus hirsutus
CGAACTATTCGAGTTTCATCTCGTTTCGTGCAAAAATACCAAAATTGAATAAATTAGGAAAATTTGCAGTATTTTTTTTCAATTTTTTTTTCTCAAACTTAAAAACATTTCAAAACTGCTTATTTTGAGCAATTTTTCTAAATTTCATTAAAATACGTAAAAATAAATAAAAATTCTTTTAAAAAAGTCTAAAAGACACGAAATATGTGAAAATATGCATTTTCACTTAAAATGTGTAAAATGTGAGAAATGAAATTGAGCTCAAAATGCAAGAATTTTCCTGAAACGTGAAAATGTTTCAATATTTTTGAAATCAGAGATAATCTAAGAAATTTTTTTCCATATTTTATCACACCGTTTAGCAAAATATCCGTCATACGATACATTCTCCTCATTACTTATGCTACTTTCTGTATGAAATATGTCAATCGAGATCTCCAATTTGCACGATACCAATCAACAGAATAAATTACACTCGATAATTCAATCGCAAAACGATAAAACAATTTTCGATACGAAAACAATGCAACTCCATCGAGCTATCGATTAACTGAGAAAATTCCGATATAATAGGATAAACCAATTGGAACACGAAGCCCTAAAACGATAAAATTTCAAATGACATTTTAATAGAGAAAAAAATCAAACCGTCTCATTGACCAGCAGCAACGACAAAAAATGATAGATGAAAAATTGAAAATACTCTGTATGGAATAGAACAATCTCATGACAAGATTGATACGTATTCGTACGTTTGCTCTTTGGTTTCTCAAAACTACGTAAATTTGTCGCAGTTCGCCTCGATACTGCTAATTTATTAGCTAAAAAGTTCAAACGCCTCTAAAACAGACCATTACTCATATAACGATTCGATGATGCGATGAAAAAAACTCGATTTTTAATTCGACGAGTTCAAAGGACCATATTTTATACCCCGTTCCAATTCGCTTAAAAGGTTAATGCCTCGAAAACATTTCAAATAATACTAACTACCAGTAAACGCCTTTTTTTCCGAATATCTTTAAAAATTTAAAAGCTTCTTGAGGATACGAGCTTGTTCGAGTAAATGAATCATTAACGCTTTACCATGAAACCCTACTTAGCTATTACAAGCTGATTTTTTTTTTTATTACAAAAACGACATAATTATAAATATGTATAAACGAGAACAAATACCAATCAATTATAGGACGAATGTCAAACACAACCATGGCAACGATAAGTCGTAAACATATTACAATATTCATATGGCATAAAAGTGAAACAAATATTACTAAATTCTTCTATCAATATCACCTTAAACATAATACGTCGTAAACTATAATGACGAATCGTCAAAGGAAATGTCAACATGAGGAACAACCGACGTATCGATTAAGTATTACATTTTAAATACACATCGTATATATTCAAACTAGTGAGATACATGAAACCAGACACCCTTCTATGGTTTCCGTAGGCACGAAGAAACCTTACTTACGTATTTAAGCCTTCACCCACAAGAAAAATAGGCCTAATTAGCCTCTCCGATTTGATACGTAAACACGAGACAATTAAAACGCGCCGAAAGGAATACTTTCGCCGTGTATTATCGAAAGAAACCACATCCTTTCAAAACCTGCTATCTACAAGCGATTTCGGTAGCTTGAAAACCCTCTCGAAAGATTACAACGGTTTGTTATCAGTTCGAAAAAAAAACTTTTTAATTCCCAGAGATACATTGGTGTTATTTTAATCACTGCGAACCACTTGAAATAACCGTGAAAAAATTATCTACCAAATTACACGGATTATCTATGCAATCAACAGAGTATATCGCTAATAAACAAAGGATCACAACAATGCGATAAACATCGACGAAAGGAAAAAAAACAATTTCTAAAGATAAATCGTCTACTAGTAAATTACAGCGATAGGGACATCATTTAATGAAATATTGATACGATTTTTAACTCATTTAAAATGTATAATACGAAATATCATTTAGTCGGGATCAATGAATCATAAATGATTAAACATAGCGTTTGAATGAACGCTCCGCGAATTGATGCAATAATGTGTGTTCGTCGATTATAATTACGAGTAAAATGATCGAGTACTTACCCAAATTGAATGATATTCTAGACGAAATATCTAATAAAAAGTTGATACCGGCTTCGGTGATTATTCAGCAGTAAAACTTACAAAATGGAGGCAATCATCGATCAAAAACGTTATTCTTAATTACTTATTCCACAAAGTACTCAATCCTGTTCCATCATTCGCTGATCGTTAGCGCTTGTAAACGCATCCATGTCGTGACTCCGTCCTAAAACAATGCCTAAATTTTGGTACTTTTTTACCTACTTTTATTAAATAGGTACGCGATTTATTACCCAAATTTATTATTTTCGTGGTTTATTTCGTCGCAAAATTCGTTTTTTTTTCACTACTGACAATTTTTCAAGGTTACATTATACTTTCAAGTTCAAAGTAGTCAAAATCCGAAAATTTAAATAACAAACAAAACACGAGATAACCGGAAATTATTCCTAGGTCTGCTTGCAATGAAGATAACAAATTATCTGATAACATTCAATCTTTCGAATTAACTCGAATTACTAATTTATTTCCAAAAAAGTACGATAAATTAAACTTAACAAACTTCTATAAAAATATTACCGATTGAAATATAAAAAAAAGAACTTTCATTTGTAACTTTATTTAAAAATAAAAACTCTAAGTCATTCATTGTTTCTTAAAATTTACTTAATGAACATTAAACAACTACAATAGACGTTATGTTTTAAATATGAAAAAAGTACAGAAAACAGTGATCTCTTTGTTATATAAAAATTAAACTGTAATATAAAAAAATTGCAAGGGGCACCATTTCGCAAAACACGACGCAGCCAACTACCATTTACATAACAACGCAAGTACCATCGCCTTCTCCGCCCTGTAACATAAAAATGAAATAATTCTCAATGAAAAACTACCATTAAGTAATTTCCGCGTACATACCCTTGGATAACCTGATGCGAAAGCTGTACGACCAAACGATCGCGTTCTGAAACGTCTTTCTTTCTTATGGATCATGGATGCAAGATCCTGCAAAAACAATATATTAAGTATAGGCAACATTCCTTATTTACTTTTTCAACATACCTCTCCTTCTTTGTTTTGTAAAACAGTTTCCATGACATCTCCGGTGACCCATTTCTGATTCTTCATGACGATATTAAACGGCGGCTCGTGTTTTTTGTTCTCACCGGAAGACCAAACGGTAATCGTTTCGTTGGCTGGGATTTTGACGCTTTTCGCGAATTTAAATGCAATATCGGTATCACCTACTTTCCTAAGGAGCAACCAATTACCGACGGAAACTTCCTAAAAAGGATAACAAAGGTTATGAATGCGAAGAATTAGTAATTTAAAACCATCAATGAAAAAACGTACTTCTTTGCCTTTGTTATGTAACTTGACGAATGTTCCATGAGGGCAAACTTCACTCACGGTGACGTCACCTTTGGATGAAGACCGAATGTTATAATCTTCGTATTCCTCCTCATCATAAAGTACTCGTCTGCGTTTACGCAAAGGTGTATCGTCCTCGTCGTCGAAACCATTGGCTTCTTCTTTACGAGTCGGCGTAGGTGTATATTTCAATCTATACGGATATCAAATTTAGCTGATTACAAATCCCATTTAATCGATTTACCCCTTTTCTGTGCTGATTTACCTTTGTTCTTCACCCTCTAACAATTTCCTATACGCCGCTATTTCCAAATCCAAGGCCACTTTGATATCCATCAAATCTTGATACTCTTGTAATTGAGTATTCATCGATTCCTGCAACTCGCTGAGTTGCGTAGCGCTATTAAGTCTTTCTTCTTGCAAAAGACTCTCTAAAGAGGTGACTTTATCCTATTACAAAAAATCAAGTAACCATTTTTTACCTTCTGAGAATCAACGAAAAAGCAGTAATCATTAAAAAATGAAACTCTTCTGGTTAAATATTTAAATCGACATCTTACACGATAACGATAATTGTCTACTTTTAAAACCTATTTAAACCATCGTTCGTAAGACTTAATTCGATCATCACACGTAAGTTGACGTTCTTTTTTATACCGTTCGTCACGCGAATCGGTAAAAACTTCATAATCGACGGTAAACCGATCACATTTATAATTCATAATCGTTTTATCATAACCTGACGATCATACGGTTGAATTTTAATTTTTTATAATCGTACTATCATTATCGTTTTAATTTGTCAACCTCGTTTTTTCGTATCGTGCTCGCGAAGAATAATTTAAAACCCGAAGAAAAAGTTCGTTACCTAATCAACCGAATTTCCTAATCTTAAACTTATCGATAAGATTAGGCTTCTTTACCAAGGTGAAAAAGTAAAAATTCCCTCCCTAATTAATCCCACCGGCTACAGCTTCAATTAAGATAATTAGCCGTAAAACGATTTTCACGTATAAAATCATCGTGCCTCGTGAGCTTCGTCCGATAACCGCAGATAAGAGAAAAATTAAATTTCCTCTTTCGTTACTTACTTCCAAGATATTATTCCTAGATTCCAACGATTTCACCGATTTACGAGCATCTTCTAAATCGTGTTGCAATTTGCGCACTTGGTCGTATGTATTCGTAGCTAAATTATTTTTACGAAGCAAATCAGCTTCTAGTGTTTTAATCTGCGAAGAAACCAGAAAAAAGCAATTTTAATGAAAACCGTTTCTGTGAAATTAATAGCAAAGTAAAGATTTACTACTTTGGTAATTACGCGCGTAATATAAATTTATACTATTTCATAAAGCTTGCTCGAAGTATGTGCTCATAAACCGCAGAAAACGATTTGTTTCTTTTTATTCTTTTCTTTTTTTAATTTCATTTTAGAAAATACATCGTTTACAAGCTACGTTCCATTTTTAGCCGGATTTTCTCCTAATACGTATCTCTTTTCTAGTGAAACACGGAAATAAAAGACAGGAGGGGGTTATGTTATGTTTCCCTTTCAGCTAAGATACTTAAGTTGGCAACAATGCGTGATTCGAATAGCAATGTCGGTCTAAAGCGCGCACGCCGGTGTTTCCATTTCTCCTTCTCTTAATTAAAATGTCGGCGGTTTGCAATCGGTTTGGTGGTACACCACAGACAACATAGATAGCGCTACAAGACGTTTTCATTGATAAAAGATAGTATCACAATCATCCTACAGAGAGCATTCAATGTGTAATAATTCAAAGGAAAAATGTTTTCCCTTCCTGATCAAATACTCCACTTTCACTATACAAGGGATCGATATGAATTTCAATTTAATAAATTATCTCATGGTTTGAGAATCCTCTACCCCTTTCTCCACGTTCATCATTTAAATTCTTTCCTGATAATTTTTGAGTTCAAGAGGTGAATGGAGTATATCTGAATTAAGATGAGTAAAACTCGTAGTAAAAGCTTGATAACAATTTTTGAACTTTTCACGACGTCGTAGAATAAAAGAGGGCACTTCATTAACAATTTTTCTAGATAATTTTTCAAAATAAAAATATTTCTAAGACGCGAAGTAAATAAACAAAAAAAATTCCATTGTTTTCCTAATCAGCGATAATTGCATAAGGAAAATCCAACCATAGTGGCGCCGTCTCATACGATGTTTTCGTTCCCAAACATGTCATTTCACAAATACATGAATGAAACAAAAGAAAACCTTAAATTCGTCGATTTCACAATCTCAACGAAATATTTGTGTATTTATCGCATTCAAAGTGTTTACCTTCTCTTCGAAAATCTTCTTAATATCTTCTTTGTTACGTTTCAAATCATCCTCGTATTCTTGTCGCAGAGCTTGCAAATTCTCGTAATATTTCTGTTCGACTTTTTGTTCGATCGCGCCATCGATATCGGATACTTCGACTTGTTTAACAATTCTGCTTTCCGATAAGGTTTCATACATCTACGTCAAAATCAGAATTAAATGACTAATTAATTTGAAAAATCACTTGATTAATTTACCTGTTCTTTGAAATTCATCGACTCCTTCAAACTTTGGAGTTTATTTTCCAAATCGATGCGTAAAATTGTCTCATTATCGAGTTCCTTCGATTTACTATCCAATTCATTTTGCAAACGTGTAACATCTTTATTCAAGGCCTGAAAAAATTAAAAAATTTACAAAATTTCGGACATTAAACTTTTCGAGCATTTCGATCATCGACAGGAATCAACTACGGAAAATGACACGAGGAAAAAAAAGGAATAGGAAAATTTCTTACTTACTAAATTACACTAAGAATAATTGCTCAGTACAAAAAACCATTATATTTCAAAATTTTTATCTGAAACACGAATGGTCATTGACAACTGGAAATAATTTTAGAGATATTAATTTTTACGCGTCTTACCTTATTTTCATTGAGCGCCTTCTTCAGATCAGCCGAAGCCTGATTAAATTTATTTTGGAAATCGCTAAATCGATTTTGATACAATTTCAAATCTTTTTCAGCTGCGGTAAAATCGGCAGTGGCTTTATTCAATCTGAAATTTAAAAATTATCGAAATATAATCTCACTTTGTACAATAAAAATTCCTTTTCAGGAAAAAATATCCTATTTTATAAGTTCATTAAACTTCGCAGAAATACCAGTTACAGAGCGGTACACCATTTTAGGAACCACTATATCAACATAATGCGTTATTATTAATACATTTAATATTTAATATTATTCGTTCTACTTTTCGCCATATTTTACTCGCACATTCTCAACCCTCGTTAAACAGGACGATTCCTTTAAAAATTCACCACTTGGTTCGAGTACGAAAAAACTAAATGTACCGACGTCACGTTATATGTAAATTATCTATTCTTCGAGCTGTGACGATGAATTTTTTACAATTCTTATTCCTATTTTTCTTCCTTTTTCAAATGTAAAATTCGTCGTTATAATCGTCATCTTTTTTGTACAATGTGATTTTGAATTTTTAACGAATATTTTACTAGAGTTTTTTTTTCATTTCGAGTATAATTACGATCGAGTATTGGGAAGGGGAGTGGAGAAAGGATAAGTGAATTAGTCGAATATCCGTCTGGAGACGTCGAAACACGATGACTGATTTCCATTTTCTCATCTAAATGAATAAAATATTTTCATTAAAGCGTTGCCATGTTTTTTTTTCGTACATTTCACTTTACTTTTTCAATAAGAATTGAATCAAACAGGTATTTTTTAAAATTAATTTTGAACTTTATACATTTTTTTTCACTTATCAAGATATTTTTCATTATCCCCCCTCCTCCTTCTCTACCAATCTACACATTCACAATTTAAAAAAAATTTATTTTGAATGTTTTTTTTTATAAGGGTATTTTCCTTCACCCCTTTCTCCTCCTTTAACTAATTTGAAAACGTGCTATTTTTTAAAAATTAATTTTAACAGCTTCATTGTTTCTTTAAATTAAATTTCTATAGAACAATTATTTTTTTACCATTTATCAAGACATTTTTTATTGATCCTCCTCTCTTCTCTTGTCTTCAATGTACAGATTAATTATTCTTTTAAGATTAATTTTAAATGATTTTTTTTTCATTTATTAAGATATTTTTCTTTCAATCCCACCCTGTCTCTACAAATTCATAATTTTTATAGCAATTAAATTATCGAAAAAAAAGTCGAAAAAAGTAAAAAGTTTATATAAATAAATACAGCAGGATAAAATAACATAAGATAATTAAAACTTAGGATAAACCATCAAAGGAATCGACTCGTTTAATTTCAACACCCCTATACCTACACTCTCTTCACCCCCCTCATGAAGTATATACTACAAACGATGCCGGCGGGAAATTAGCGATTTATAATTCCATCAATTAAATAATCGCTCTTTTATTCACCGCGCTCTTGATAAAATAAAAACATATTTTCCTTATTCGTTAATTTCAAAGATTCGAGGACTCATTGAAGTCGTTTCCATCTTTTCTCCCACATCTCTTGAAATTCACGTTCATTTACATGACACGTGTTCCAAACACTTTTCTTCTTTCATTGAATAAACAGGGGTTGCGATTGCTATAATAAACATGACGTTTCACGAAATGAATTCAATTCACCGGCATCGTCCGTAGTCGACATGAGTTTTCGAAACCAAGCATCGGAGAGTTCTCCAAGATCAACGATGCTATAAAATTTCTCAGAGCGGCTTTCAATCTCGAGATGAGATCTATACACATGTATCCGAAAATACACGACTCCCTCGCCGCATAACGAGTCATTATGGAGTTTTTAAAAAGACTAATTGCCGTTGACCTTGAAATTTCGACGACAAGTTCGACAATAAACGAGAACCAAGTTACGTAATATTTGGAATTTAAATACGAAATTTTTTTTTCATAAATCAACCAAGCGTTGCGTGCTTACGATGAACTAGATGTTTATCGATTAGAAATTATAAATATGTACCTTCCAAAAGGCACAATTTTACCGCCATATGGTGTTTTAAAAACGCCGGCGTGTATACATTTCACGCGATGATTGAAGGAAGGCGGCTGGAGTTAGAAAGTATAGACGCCTACGCGAACCGGCGACAGTAAATTCACTACGTGAAGAATTTCAAAATGATAGCGAAAAATTCTCTCGGGCTAAACGAGATTCGTTGTGGAAGCCTTTGTACTTTAATAACCTTAGCTTCGGCAACATTGAATTAAACGCAATTACATTTTTTCGTTTTTTCAATTACTATTAGTAGCACGATGACGTCACGCGATTGTGAAATAAAATTTTCGGCAATGTGAAGGTCTTCGCAGGAATTTTTTCTATCGATTTTGATGTCGAAATTCGACGGAACTTTTTTCGCCGAGGACGTGTCAGCACTGACGAGTGGTGACGTAGCGGAACTAGTTTCCGTAGGTGTGTCTGTGTAAACTATCTTCGAAATGAAGATTTCGATATTGCCTCCTGCTAAGTTATACCAACCGACGCGGACCCTTTCACGATGTAATTAGATGCACATTTGGCCACCGGTATTGTAACTCATTGTTTAAAACAACGATGACGAATATCGGACTATAAAAAGGGAATTCAGCTTTTGGGGATTTTCAGAAAGTACTTTATTTAATGGACTTGGTAATAAGGAAATAAAAGGTCCCCTATCGTAAAATATTTATAGTTCGACGAAAAATAAACCGGAAATGGTACTTTTCACCGATACACGTACACGCAAAATTGCAACTTGTAAAAGCTGCCTAAGTATAAATCACTTTGGTACAACTATGTCAGTTCATTGCTGTTACGTCACCGTTCATACATAGAATAGCAATGAACATGACTCGGTTCCTTTCAATTCGAAGAAAACGAAACGAGACGTAGGTACATGAATCTTAATAGCTTTTTTGTCTTAGTGGGAGAAAAAAATGGCGCGAGCGAGAATTTTTGTAGAAAGTGAAAAGCAATTTTAGATCGAAGCCGACATATGGAAGAGCAGGTGAAACACGAAACGATTTCTTTTTAATTACATCTTATCAATAAACGACAAAATGATTAATAATTTTCCACAAATATCGAATAGTACAGATTTTAATCGCGTATTGTCTGCAATGAGTCAGAACGACGGGTACTAAATGATAGGAATTATAACGAATAAAATACTTGATAAATCTACTATTAACCAACGTAGCGTATCGACTAGATAATTTCATACAATACTCGACGACATATACAAGTCATCGAAGCGGAACTACACCTCCGTATGTGAATATTTTTCCAAAACGTCAATTAAAAACAATAGAATATACTGATAATACGATAAATATCTCGAATAACCGGCAACTGAAAACACATCATGTTGAAGTTTCACGAATTTTTAATTAAAGAACTTAACTTACTTGGCGGTTAATTCTTGATTTTGTTGTTGTAATCTCTTATTATCTAAATCAATACGAGCTCTTTCTTTAGCTTCGCCATCCAAAGCTTTACGTAATTGGCCGACTTCGGCTTCATATAAATCTCTGATATTTGTTACTTCTTTCGTTTTCGATTCATGAAAGGTAGTGATTTGTACTTCCAATTTACTATTTTCTATTTCAAGATGACGCACTCGCTCGATATATTGAGCTAATCTGTCATTCAATGATTGAAGTTGTTTCTTCTCTTGAAGCCGTGAAATACGTGTGGGACTTAACGGCGGGCTCCGGCTTCTGTCTCTGGAACGTGTGGATTTAGAAGCGCTGCTCGTTGGCGTTGATGGAACGGGTGTGGATTTTCTGCTGCCACCTTTTGTCGACATGGTGAATATTTGTATGGATATATAAATTACAATACACGCATCAAATTAATTATCGATTAATCTTACTATACGTTAATTATTAAACACCGAAAAAAAACCAAACTATCACATTAAACTAACCGTTTGTTTGTTGTTTAAATATTTTCACGCAGTGCTGCCATTTCGTATGAAAGAAATTTCACTTTGAGGTTTGAACACGTCATTGTTAAATACCTACGTAATAACTTGGTAATAACGAGTATTTCCATTCGGAATAGTTTCTCTGAGTTCCTTTTTTCGTTTTTTCCTTCTCTTTTTGCGCATGCATATGGACTTGAAAATTCTTAGAAACGATGAAATTTTTAAATAATAATAATTTTTATAATTCAAGAAGAAATTTCATCCAATTGCCCACCTGATTAGACTAGATTTTCCCGAATCTGAGCATATAATAAATGAAGAAACGACGTGTCAAACACAACAAATTGAGAAATCAAGAGAAAATTTTGCAACTAGAAAAAAAGTAATGAAAAACAATGATAATTCACAGAATAAATTTATTTAGGAGCGTATTTCAATTTATTTTTGTATCTCTTAGGATTAATTCCATAAGCTTTTAGTCGTTCATCAGCAAATTCACAAGCGTCGGTGCGATCTTTTTTATTCGAGACGTTCCATTTCTGATGACTAAAATTATTTCCTTTAAACGACTTCTTTGTTGATGTATCACAAAGATCGTTGGTGGCTTTTCGTTTCCGTTTACTTTTCTTTTGGGTTTGAATAGGTTGGGTAACATCTAGTTGCTTTTTGCCAGTAGCTTGTTGTTTTTGTTTTGATGGCGGTGTTTTTTGAGGAGATTCCGTAACGTCTTGATTCCTAAAATAAATCATTTCATAATTAAATGACTTTTTTCATCATAACCATACTATAACGAGTTGACATACTCTTTAAAACTATTAGGGAGAGGTTTTCGTTTCCGTCTTCGTTTACTTTTATTTTGAGTTTGAATAGATTGGGTAATATCTTGTTGCTTATCGCCAGAAACGTGTTTCTGATTTGATGATGATGCGTTTTGAGAAGATTCGGAAATGCCTGGTTCCCTGAAACGAATCACTTCGTGATTAGAAAACTTCTTTCCTTATTAACAACCATACTATAACGGGTTGACATACTCTTTAACATCACTAGGAAGAAGTTTTCGTTTACGCTTTCGTTTACTTTTTTTTTCAGTTTGAATAGGTTTAGTAGTATCTTGTTGCTTATTGTCAGTAACTTGTTGTTTCTGTTTTGATGACGGTATGTTTTGAGGGGATTCGGTAATGTCCTCTTGTTCCCTGAAATGAATAATTTCGTAATTAATAACCGATTTCCTTTACATTAAAAATCATACTATAGCGGGTTCACGTACTCTTCAAAAATACTTGGAAGAAGTTTTCGCTTGAGATTTAAATCTTTTGCTTTCTTCGCATACGCCTTTTTGTCGAACTTCTCTTGATTCTCCGGTCGAATAGTATCGATTTTTTTCATTGAGCACCAGTTATTCAATTCCTTATCGTCAGCTGCTAAAATCTGAATTGAGCACGTTTAGTAATTCGCATTTTCCATATTATCCTTCAATATTAAAAAAAAATTACCTCTTCAACAGATAACCCGAAATCATTAGCAGGAACTTTTCTGTACTGAAATCTACAAGGCATATCATCTATGATATCTTCAAAATCCAAATTATAATATTCGTCTAAATATTGCTGAAAAGATTTTTCAGAAGGGTTGAAGACCGGTTTTTCTTTACTGATTTCTTCGGCTATTTTAGATTTTTTGTGGCCTTTTCGGCGAGATGACCGAGTTTTTTTCTCCTCTTCAGGAGAATCGCTATCAGAAAATTGTGGTTTTTCATCATTTAAATCATCTAACTCGTAAAATTCCTCTTTAAATAATTCAGCCATTCTCTTATCGTATTCGTCGGGGTTAAAATCGTTTTCCAATTCTTCATCCTAGGGAATAACACAAATTTCAAAAAAAAATTGCAATAGCAACAACATACATAACGATTAAAAACTTACATTAAAGCCTAATTCATTATTTCCAGTAATTTCTTTCAATTTTTTAATTTTGTCAAGTAATTCTTGTTTTTTTTCTTTTTGTAATTTTTTCACTTCCAACTTTTTCTTGGCGAATTCTTCTTCTTTTCTCTTCTTTAATTTTTCTCGTTTCAACTTTCGCTTTTCATCTCTCTGCCGTAAAGAACTTTCTATGACTCTTGGATAAGTTTTAATCTATAAAAGAAAAGTCATGAAATGAATTATCGAATGACAAAGAATTTTGTAAAATCAACACTAACAAAATTTTTATCTGGTTCTTCGAATCGGAAATTAAATTGGTGTTCATACTCTTCGCATTCTTCCAATTGTTTTTCTTCTTCAGACAACGATACCTCATCAAGCTTAAAAGAACTTTGATTAGGCTCCAAATGTCTGCAAACGAAAAAAGAAGATAAAATCTTCAATAATTCGCCTGATGTATAAACGAAAGAAATTTTACCTCCTATTAAGTAAGTAATCCCTGATGAATTTTTCCCCTTCGTCTAAATTTGGATCGGTCCAATAATCACGTAAACTTTTTAAATCGTTTTCCATTTCCTTATCCTCTAATTCGTCTTTTTGTCCTTTTAACCATTCGATATAGTCTTTTTCTTCTTTAATCTGAAATTTCATGACATCAGAACTGAATACTATTCGGTGTAAACGTATAGAATCAAAATGAAAAAACTTGATTTACTTTTTCCTCAGCAGTTTTCACTTTAAGTTTTAAGAAACTCTCAGTTTCATCATCGCTGGAATTGTTATTTGCTGCTTTTATAAAATTTTCTTTCAGAATACGTTGCTGTTCTACGTAACTAGGAGACTGTGCTCTTTTATTAGTATCTTCGATAGCTTCATCTCCATCTGAAAAATTCATCAAGTTGAAATCGATGTAAATTTACCTCGATAAATTCGAAATAACGCCAGTTCATTACCGCTTTCTTCTTCACTCAGAATTCCATTTCTCTCCAAAATTACTTTTCTTTCGTAATCTTTCAAAAATAGAGGTTCCTCTTTTGGTGCTGAAGGTGGCTTCGCGTCGATAGGTTCATCACCGAAAAATTTGTAATTTTCGTCGTAAATCTTGGGATCTTTTCGTTTCAAAGCAGATAATGTTCTCAAAAACGCCTTTTCCACTTCCTCAGTCCATCCCTAGAATATATCGACGCGATTAGAACCGCGTTTTTTTTAAGTCGTAATTCAAAAGGTTTCTTACACTAGCATTTTCATCTTCTTCCGAAGAGGATGTGGATTCGGTAGATGATTCTTCGTCACTATAATCATCAGACATGACTAGTACATTTACACAACTCAAATAATTCTGTAATCTTATTTAACTAATTTTTTCGATACACTTTACACAATTTTAACTCATATTAATGCAAAATTAAATTAAATCTTAAATTCTTTATCTTCTATCTCACATGTCAACTGATGCAGTATATAAACATGAAACATGATGAAGAACGTGATGGGATATTCAACGATATAATTGGAAGAGCTGGATGGAGCAGCGAATGGAGCAATTTGTTTTTACAAATTAATTTCAGCGATTGCTAAATTTCGAGAAATTTCGGCATTTACCCTCATTTGTCAATTTACCGTGAATACTGGTTATTTCGGTTATTTCCGTTTTATGAAAAATTGAAAGTTCTTATTATTTTCCAATTTTTAATTATTAGTTGCATTTCTAGTTATACATTATACGAGAAATGTATCCCACAAGATCCAAATCATAAAGAAATCAATCACAACCTCAAGAAATGCGTACGTAATTTCCAGAAATTTATTCTGGACATTTTTATGAAAATGTACGTTAATTAATGAATTTAGAACAAATTAAACAGAGTTACTATTGAAATTTTAACAATAATTTTATCTTGTGCACGTCAAGGGTTGAAACTCAGATTCATCTGGTTCACATTGAGGTGGCAGCTCTGGAATTGATGGTGGTTTAGTTGCAGCTTCTTTATGCGGTTGAGGACATCTACGATCCACTTGATCCATAATTTCACTTAATAAATCATTTAAACCGTTAAGATTTGCGAAAAATTTTCGTTTTAATTGCGGATCAATTCCAGGACATTCTAACGTCTGTCTAACAGCTTCCATGTTAATCATGGGTGCATCGGATTGAGGTACTTGAGCTCTCTGAGGTACTTGAGTAGGTTGTTGTTGCGGCACGTGAGAAATATCACCAAAAAACGTATCCGGCGGAGGTTCGTTTATATTATCATCAAGAACATTTTCTATAAACATACGCACTTGTTCTTTTTGTTTTTCTCGCAACGAATTCAAGAAGTATTCCAATTTTCTAAAATTTTCTTCGAGTGTTTGTTTCAATTTCAATTTCGCATTTTCGTAAAATTCATCGAAACTTCTTTCAGTTTTTGTATATATTTCAAATAATACTCTTTTTGTATACGGTGTTAAATCGTCTGGAAGAGATAATGGTGCGGTATTGGTTCGTACATCTTGGTAACTTCGATCCATAGATGGTTCTAAAAAAAGGAAAGTTTTTCAAATGTTAACGTAATAGATAAAGAAATTTAACCCAATGACAGAATAATTTACTCACCAGGATCATTTAAAAGAGGTTGATATCGCGACGCATGAGGTGTACTCTGTAAATGAAAATCGTAAAATTTCAAAAATTCGAAAAAAAATGAAGCACTACGTTTGACAATGGAAATTTCAACAAAAAGTGAGATAATTACATGAGCGGTTATGGGCATATCTTTAAGCCCCGTCAAAATTGTCTCAATTTCGTGCAATTTTTTTAAAAGACAATTAAATCCAAGTGCGTGGAAATCTGTTGTTTCTGATCCTTGAGCATTGCACAATTGTAAGATTTCTCTTCGTATGTTACTTATATTGTTCAAAGCATCCTGTGGTTTACTATGTCGATTCATAACATTACAACAAACTGAATAGCAATGATATTACTTAATATTCACTATTATACTTTTTTAATGAAGAAATTTGCCCGTTTATAAAAAAATCAAAACGTTGATAAATTCAACAACTGCACATCCGTGCGTGACATTATTACTTTATACGTACATCAATAACAATTCAAATTATCAGTTTACATTTTGATTACGAAAAATTAATTTTTTCTAATTTGCCAAAATTACTCAACATTAATTTATAAAAACTTTTAAACTTTCAAATACCAGCCAAGTATTGCTCATTGCCGGAAAAACATCCTTTGAGAAAAACAAAAATAAACAAATAAAACTCAAATAATTGTAATCTAAACTTTACACATATTTACAAACAGGAAGTCATAAAAAAGAAATTTATGATATAAAAATTCCATCTCTAGTTTCCATGTATTATAAACCAGGCATAATATAAGCAATATTATCAAGAATACTGCTAAGGATTTCTTTTGAGCAGCCATTCATCTCTTCCACTTGTTGAGTAAGACATAATAATGGTCCTAAAGAGCATAAAAGCGTATCCAAAAGAACAGAAAGGCTGCCAGAAACAGCGATTTGACCCTGTAACAAGAAAAATCCATTTTTTTCATTTGTGAACAAAATAATTATTCATTTTAGAAGTACGCCTACCTCATGTTCTTTCAATCGCTGACCAATAATACTTAACGATTCCCCTAGTAATTTCAAATGGGCGGCGACATCCAAAGGTTGTGTGCTAACATTTTTTGATACCGCGATAGGAATTTCATTCGAAACAGATCTGAAATGAACATAATGAATTATAAAATCATAAGTAATTTTATACGAAGTTAAAAATGAATATTCACTTGGTTTCGATGGCGGACATCGTACTATGAGAAGGCGTCGCGTTCACTTCGATCAAGGATGATTGAATTTTGGTATCCTGGATAGGAATTTTTCCAGCAGAAGGAGGAGATTTTTTATTGATAAATTTTTTCCTTAATGAGGTTTTCAATTGCAATTTTTGAGCATTCATGTCTTCCTTGTTATCAGATTCTTTAGCCATCATAGCCATTCTTTTGGCTTTCTGTTTCCACATCTGAAAACCATAGATTAAACTTCAGTAATAATGACGATTTCACTAATCGAAAAAAAATTATTGGAACTTACATATTTTTCGGTATATGGTACAGTTGCCCAGAGGTCACTTAATCTGGTACTGAGTTGTGAAAAATCTGAAATGAGAAAATCAATACAAAATGAATTACGAAATATACTGAACGTTTATGATAGAAAACGATTACAAACCTATATTTGGATTAGCTTTCATTAAATCAGGTCTAACTTCTCTCGCCCATAACATGTAAGCAGAAAATCGGGCTTTCTGAAATTGATGTTTTCAAAAACGATCAATTTTTAATCGATAATTATAGCCATTCATACTTCTTAGATACTTACGCCTTTATCTTTGCGACCTGCTTTGGCACCACGACCATTTTTCTTTTTTTTAGCAAACTTTTCCAACATGTATAAAGATTTCTAAGAATTTTAATATCAAAACGTAAGCAAAACAATTTTTATAAATTAATAACCAAATAATTTTCATTTTATTTACATTAACTTGAGGTGCGGCGGGGGTCCCAGTTGAAGCTGTTCGAGCATATGATATTTCTGTGGGTGCACTTGGAGGTCCATTATCAATTGACATTTTATCATCCAATATATCATCATCTAATTCGCTTCCTAGAAAACAGCAAAACGCAAAAAAATTAAAACTGATTGTGCTTGACGAAATGTGATATTTGATAATACTATAATTCGTTCCAACCTGACGACTCAGCAGTTGAATCGTCATAAGTTTCCGCGGTGGGATAAAAATTTCCTTCATTTTCGGATTCAGATAAATTTTGATTATCGTTACTCATCTACATTGAACAATTGTATCATGAATAAGTTAAATAAAATAATGATTAGAAGAATAACAAAAATTTAAGTAATAATTATTTACCTCATTGTCGCCATAATCTAAAGACGTAGAATCTTGTTTCTGGTCATTCTGTTTTTTGAAACCAGATGACCGTGGAGTGCTATTGCCTATTGAAATAATGAAATACTTTTGACTATTTGAACTCTATAGTAGAAGTAGAATTAGAATCTGAATTACTAGTATCAGCTTTTCGCCTAGGCCTATCTTCCTCAGCTCCTGATTCATAATCAAGAAGTTTCGATGATTTCTTTCGTACTCTTCCGGATCTGCTAACGCCAGTTACTTCTAATTCGTCTGAAATGAAGGAACAAAAGTAATGATTTTTTTTTGAAATTTTCGCTTAATAAAAAAAATGAAAATGCTGCATTGAAATAATTGAAAAAATCAAATGATTTTTTAATTTTTACCATTACGGTAATTTACGGTTTACATTTTTACCATCTTGAAAGATGATCCTACTTTTTAAAACCTACTTTCCTTATTTTACAATCCAGAAACGGTTATATCACGGAGGAATTTTTAGTGGAAAAAAACACAAAACACGTTTTGATACAATGTGCGAATTTCACTTTTACTGATAAACCTAAGAGTGAAAAAAATGTAATTATTGCAGTGTAAATGAATATAAGTTTCTCATCATTCTTCAATTTTTTAAAACCATGTTTCGTCGACAAGCTCGATTACGACGAGAATACCTGTACAAGAAGTCAAAGGAAATTAAAGATCAAGCGATTCAAAGCAAAAAAGACAAACTGAAAAAAAGTCTCGATGAAAGTAGTCGTATTCCAACAGAATTACAGAAAGATGCGCTCACTTTACAAAAAACATTGAAATGGCAAGACCTTGGACCAGAATTAGCAGAAGATGGAGGTGCTAGTAAATCACACGAAGACGACGAATATCGATGGGCTGGTGTATCGGATCCCAAAATTATGCTCACTACTTCCAGAGATCCTTCTTCTAGGTAATATTTTAGAAATATTACCACAAAGTTATTCATAAATTTCATTGAGGTGATATTTTTAGACTTAAAATGTTCGTCAAAGAATTGCGTTTAATATTTCCCAATTCTCAACGGATGAATCGTGGTAACTATGAAATGAAGCAACTAGTAAATGCTTGCAGAGCAAACGATATCACTGATTTTATTGTCGTTCATGAACATCGAGGAGTACCTGATGGCCTTATAATATCCCATTTACCTTATGGTCCCACCGCATATTTTACCCTAAGTGATGTGGTTATGAGACATGATATAGAAAACATTGGTACAATGTCGGAACAATTTCCTCATCTGATATTTCATAATTTCAAGACGCCTTTGGGAGAACGTGTTATGAAAATTTTGAAATATTTGTATCCAGTTCCTAAGGAAGATAGTAAACGTGTTATATCATTCGCGAATCATAACGATTACATTTCTTTTAGACATCATGTTTACAAAAAGGTAAGAAAACATTGCAATTAAGCTCGTATTTTTCACCTTCAATTTATATTTGAATATATCAAGGTTGATGGGAAGAACGTTGAAATGTCAGAAGTTGGGCCTCGTTTCCAAATGAAATTATACGAAATAAAACTAGGAACAATCGACATAGCGGATGCTTCTGATACCGAATGGGCTCTTAGACCTTACATGAATACCACAGTAAAGAGACGGTTTTTGTCTAATGAAGACGGATGGGTGGTAGAAGATGAAAAATTATGATTTGTTGTTTTTTAATGTAATAAATTAATTAATTTTTGTACAAGTGTGTTTTCTATTATTCGTATCAGCGGAATATCGGTAATTAGGAATGATATAGAGAAACAAACTTGAATGCTCGTTAATTTAATCAAGCATTCCTGTTGATCTTTCACACATGAAAGTTACGCATGAAGCAAAAAGTGATGAAATTATTGAAACTTAATCATATATCGCCGTCAATTTACGTACAACAGAAAGGATTATGATAAAAAGTTGGTCTTACTATCAACTTTCGGCGTCTTCATTCCTTCATCGGCACTTTCGCTAGTTTTCGGTTTCCTTTTGTAACTTCTTTTGTACATAGTTCAATACATGAATTACAACACATATACGCTTTTCACGATCAAATTTAAACGATTTTTCAAAAAAACGAATCTTTTTTGGTAAAAGTCGGTTGAAAACGTAAACAAACGCGAAGTTTTTTCCAAAATGTGATATCACGAATGAAGGATTGTGATTGGTGGAATGAAATTGTTTATTTCGTATTCACGATGGATGAATTAGTTTTTCATTTTTTTAATTAACTATATCATTTTCCATTTTGTTCTTATCACAAAATAATAAAATAAATTTTGAAAGAGTCACTGTAATTATTAAATTATCACTACGCTCAATATTTTCGTAAAATACCCAACTTTTTGTTTAAACCACAAATTTGAAAAGATTTTCGAAGTTTTTAGTTATTTACATAATGAAAATGATGTTCTCCGTAAGGGGCAGAGTCAAGGGGGAAGTAAAGTTCGTGAAGATTCGTGAACCCGTTCGTGCCCGAGCGGTTCGTGTTTCAGTTTTCATGAAATTTTAAGTTGTGAACTTTACAATCAGCGCCCGAAGTTCAGCCAAAATTGCGAAGTTGAACTTTTACATATCGATCGACACTTTCGAAGTTTCGAATGAAATTTTCATTTCATTGGCGTAGTTTAATTCATTCCTAATTTCGTTTCGAATCCGGTTGCCATTTCATACGATGAATCGCGGTTTATTTTTTTTAATCGACGAGTGTTATTTTTAGTCCGTTTATAATACACAACTTGTATTTGGAATGGAAAATTTGTAGTGAACATGGCTCATGAAATAAGTACTGGAAAATCTATCTGTATATTGGGCACAGTAATCGCTTGCTTTGCTGTATTATGGCCCAATATATTTTACCCCATGCTCAAAGGCTCAGTATCAGTAAGCTCAGAGGGTAAGTTTATCCTAAATTTTGTGCTTTTTATTTAAATCTGTGATTTATAATTCAATTTGATATCAGGATGTTGCGACGTTTTATTGGATAAAGATGTAAATGGCGTTAAACTAGTGAATGAATTATGTACAACGGTGTTAAAATTATCCGATAAGTACAGTAATAATTCCTATTTTTCTACTAATCGACTTAATAAAGAAGCCGTGAAATATTGCCGAAACGTTGTTCTGGAAACCTGTGATATCGATATCAATGCTTTATTAAAAGACACCATTGTATTGGACCTAAAATATAAAAATGTTTTGGTTGATATCCGTACGTTTAATAAGTCACTTTGTTTGAAATATCATTTCGACATAACTTTGGATCTTTTGGGTACACCTCATAGAGTGAAGAAATACAATATTACAACCCCTACAAGTAAGAGATGATTTCGAGTGAAGTGTGAGCTTTGATTTGCCCTAATGATGTTTTTTTCGAATGTGTTTTCTACTTACACCGAAATCTATTTGTTTTCTTCTACTTATATTTTACTGTACTTTTGAAGACTACTACAGACAAGATCGTAAAGCGAAAATAAAACCGGAAACATTACATCCAGCTTTTAGAAAAACAACTCCTCCGATTAGAAGAGATCGTGTAGAGGAAGATACAATCATTTATCACGATGAAGATATTTCACCACCTATCCCCACAATTCCTCAAGAAGCTCTACCTGGCCGAAAAGTAAGTATTACTTTGATATTATTCGAAGAAAAAAATCCAAGGTGCGAATTATTGTTCGATTCACTTCAATGTACAATTTTTATTTAAAATTAGAACGAAATAGAGTAGCTTATTTTATTTTATTTGGCAAAATTTTCTTATTGGAATTTTTCCAAAAAATTTGTATTGCTAGTATTTCCAACATATCTGCATTTGTACGACCTTGTCCCGGCTGGTATTCGAAAACAAGGTGCTGAATATTTATGATGTTGTTGTATAGGAAAAATGAACTTTTTACACTTCCCCATTATGAAATATAAACAAAAAATTAAACAAATGTAATTGAAAGTTGGTACAAAAATTATTATCGTAGTTGATTGCGATGATTCATATATTTATAAATAAAACCTTACGCGATGAATTTTCATCATATAATTGTATTTTTCAGCCGCCAGTACCAGGGATGCGCCCTACAATTGGCGGAAGCGGTTATGTTGCTCAACAAAAAGGAAGTGGGACGATGGGTATTTTAATGCCAATGTATACCATAGCGATCGTCGCCTTTTTCTCGTATACTATTTTAAGGGTAAATAAAAATTTATCGTTTTACGCATCCATTGAGAGAATTCAAATTTACGAGCCAGTATTTAGTTTTTGGCACTAAATATTTATACATTTTTTACGAACACCATGTGCTAATGGTGCATTAATATTTACATTATTGAACTTTTACAGTTGCTCAGTAAGAAACCAGAATCTCAAAGTAATTTCACCCACGATCCAGACTTCTGTAAAAATGTTTTCAGTAGTAATGATTATCATGAGAAACCTACCTCGAATAATATCGCCGATCCCGCTTCAAAATTAGGTAATTATGTGTGAGTAAATAATGCAACTTTTAGTTGATTGTGAGATCAAAGGCATGAGAAATGGTTCAGGGTGATTAGTCGTCTGATACAAGAAAAACTTTTGTGTAAAAAGTCCGTTACATTTTAAAATTCTTCGTAAATAATTTTTTTTATTTTCCAACTGCTTGCGTCATTAGTTGGATGGCAAGAGAAAGATATGAGTAAGTGAATGTAGCATTTATTTGATTGATATATCTAAAGTGTTTGTATTTTAATATCAACGCAAATGTGCACTAAGCACTATTTACATGAGAAATTCTACACAGAGGCTTTCTAAGTACAAAAAATATTGCTAAGACGAAGAAACACATCGATGGAAAATATAATCGCACGAATGTGTATTTAAAATAATCGTAATTTTAGGAGATATCGAAATAGATCATTTACGTAGAAGGTTGGCGGAAACCGAGGCAACTATGGATCGCATAGTTAAACAAATGAATTTGGTATCTATGACATTATCGAAGCCTCTAAATGAGGTGAGAGGGAATAAAGAGTAATGTTTTTCGCTGTAATTTTTGACCAACATACACGCGCACTGTGCATGCCTTTTTTTGAAAGTCTGAATTTTTTTTACGCTTTTCATGTATTTCGTAATACATTTTGCAACCTGTTTTTTTGCTCTTTTTCCTTTATTATTTCGATTTGTAATTTCCCATAGTCGTGGATTACGCTGCGAAGGTTGAAAAATTGTATAAGGTCTTATCGCGAATATCACAATGAGCATTCAAGATGTCATAAATATTATATTATTAAGCTTTTTTTTTTCTGAATAAAAATTCATAAGTGACATGGTTTGTGTTATTCGGGTACAGTAGTGACAGCCATATCGAGTCTTCTGCAGGAAGTTAATCGTGACATCTTAGAAAGAGAGCAGAACGAGGCTGACATAGAGCAGCCGAATGAGGTATTAAATTTGAAGTGGTTTAGCTTGCCTTGTTTTTTATTTTGCGCTTCGTCGTTTTTCGAATAATTCGATTTTTAGAGCTTTTAATACACTCGAGCGTTTGAATTATTATGTAACTTGGAGTTTGGTTTCGGGAGATGAAACGAATGAGAGGTGAATTTAGTGGTGTAAATAAGACGATCGGAGTACTCAAAGATGTTTTAAAATTAAGATAACGTCTTATTTCAGAATTGTTTTAGATGCTTACTTAATTTTGCAGCTTTTAAAAAAGTTCAAACAATGAAAAATCATACTCGTATGAGCTAGTGTCATTAGGAATTAAATTCCTTCTAAATCGTCGAATTTATTAATTTTTATCCTTATAAAGATCTCTTACTGGACAATTTATTCGTGAACCAATTACAATGTAGTTAATCCTGCAAAGTCGTTATTGTGGTTTTCGCTTAGATGCTTCTGCAGATCACCAATTTAAATCTGTGAAGCTTTGTAGTAGCGGTTATGCTTCGTTTAATACTTTGAAGCCATTTTAATTTCGAGATAATTTGTGTAAAGAAATGTAAACGTGTCTTCGCGTTGGTAACTTCGAAGTTACTTTTTTAAAGACATGTTTCCAGTTCCATAAACTCTTGTCACTTTCTTAGTCCTAATAACAATAACCAAACTAAACTCGTCGAATAATTTTAGGTGCCGGTTTTATCAAATAACACACCAGAAAATGACATCGAAGCGGATAAAAATGAAGCAATAACGAAAAAGATCCTTCAAGAGGAGCAATCCGAAAAACCCGAGAAATTAAACGGCGTCATCGAGGTCGTTGGAATGGAATTAAACGAAAGTTGCGAAAATGGTCAACGGTGGAAACGGTCCCCGTCGCCTCCACCGCCAAAACCAACAATTGTCGCGGAAACCCCTCAGGAAATTTTGTTGCCAGGCAATGTGCCCGTAAATTCCGAAATTCTCATTAGCGACGCTCATACCGAAAATGTGGCCACTGAATCATCGGTCATTTTAGAGAGTAAAGTCACTCTGAACGTCATCTCGCCTGACTTAGTAAGCAGAAAATTTACATTTTTTAATGATCTGCTCTTACGAATTTCTAATTTTCTGCAGGAAAATGAAAAAACAAATTTTAATCGCGAAAAGAATCAAATAAATGGTGAAAAGGCAGTTCAAAATGGTACCGCGGATGTCAACGGTAGGCATTCTTCGCCAAGTGATGAAGAAGAAGAAATAGAAATTGAAGTGGAAGAAGAGGAAGAGGAGGAGGAAGAAGTTGAAGAAGAGGAAGAAGAAGAAGAAGTTGAAATAGAGGTAGAAGAAGAGGTTGAAGAAGAAGAAGAAGAAGAAATAGAAGTCGAAGAGGAAGAAGTTGACGAAAATAATGAAAGTATCCAATATGTTGACGAAGAAAAACATACTGAACTGTAAATAGTGATTTTAAATCGGTGTGATGTTATTTTTACAATTAATTTTTTTATTTGGTAAAGAGTTATTTAATAAAGTTAGCTGGCTTGTTTTATGTTTCGATGTGTTACGTTGTTGTTAGTAGTTGTAATTCAAAATAAATCGCGATTAAGCTTTTTTTTTCATTTTTCGCTTTATTTCGACCTATAAAAAAATTCATGTATGTACAAAAAAAAGGTAACAAGAGAATCAGTACAGCATAATAAAAATATTTTCAATTATATAAACTCCATAATGAAACAGTCTGATCACTAGAGCCTCCTGCCAGTAAATACTCATGTTGAGGACTTCGAGTTAAATTACAAGAAAATCCTACATCCAAAACTGTTTCTTGATGACAATCCAAAACAACTAATAATTTCAAAGATTTCCATGAAAAAATTCTAATCTTACCATCCCAGCAACCAGCAGCTAATATTTTTTTATCAGGTCTAATACATATACTACCAGTGCCAGGATTTTTTATAGAAATTGATTTCTTTTTAATTATATTTCCCTCAGCATCCAATCTGAAGACTATTATAGTATCACCACTCGAACCACAAACTCCTTGCGATTTTTCTGAATCAAAATCAAAACACATTGGGGTGTCATTAGTGAGCTGATCATGAGATGTGATTTCTTTATTCGAAATATTCCATAGTATCAATACTCCGCTTTCATACATGGAAGCAACGAATATAAAGTCATTTAAAAGTATAATTTTCAAGATTAAAACGTCGCCTAATTTTTTACCATTTAATTCACGACATTGTAAAGTGCTACATATAACGGGAGTGTTTTCTTTTAGCGTGTAAATATCGATTTTAGATTCAGGTTGAGGGATACCCAAATATGATAGGTGTTTTTTCATGACGCTTATTTTACAAAACGACAAGTTATTGAAATTATTAGAATAAATACATTGAAAGTTTTCGTTTCGATATTGCCATAGTTTCACTAAACCGTATTTATCTTGAGTTATGAGATAGTTATCGAGTACGTGAAGAGATAAGCAACAGTTTTCACTTTGATGGATCGTCTTTATCCTTCTTCTTGTCTGCAAGAAAAAAAGTTCGAGTTATTGAAGACAACCGTATACGATGTAAGTTGAAGATCAAACCTGTAAATTCCAAATATGCACAGTGCCATCGAGGGTTCCTACAAACAAATGTTCTTCGCCGGCATACTCCGCAAAAAGTACACAGTGCACTGATGTCATGTCAGCTTTCATTACGAAAAGTGGTTCTGGCAGAACCGAATTCACGTCTGGGTACGTAGAAAAGCTCATTTTAATGCTTCAGCTTTTTCATCTCATATTCGTCTTTGAATTAAATTTTTCATCTTGGATTGTTTAAATTTTCTATTTATTTCGATTATCGGTCTTCTTATCAACAGCGATGAGTAGTTTTGCCAGCAGAGAAGTTGACACTTGGTACTAAACAGTTTTAGATGAAAATTAAAAGGACAGCATTACTTGATTGGTATAAAAATTAGGAGCCATTTAATGAGTAAAAAACTTATATACCTTCAATTTCATAATATCACTCAGGAGGATAAAACAATTCGATAACCTGTTTTTCAGCAGAAGAGAGGAGTTCAAAACAAAAATAATTCTTATTCTTTCGGTTTCGAAATTATCAGTGCTGCCAGAAGATCCCATTTACTATTTCTCTTTTTCTCCTGTACTAAATTTTCTGTTCCATTTTTTTCCACGGATTCACTCCACAGCTTCGTAATTAAAAACAAAGACATCAAATTTGTATTATTTGAAACTAAAAAATTTCTACTTATGTAGTTTACTACAAAAAAAATAAATAAAAACGAATAATCATCATGAAAAGTGACGCTATTTTTAAGTTTTCAGTTTTGCCATACATGAAAGTCGGATGTTCGCGTGTGATGTTTCTTGTGATTTTTTACAAAAAAATGACACCATTGGGCAAAACAAGTTTAGTTTTAATCGTTGAATTGAGTGAATCATAATGTTGTGATGGTTCGGAAATATGTGCTTTTTCGTTAAAATTAATCCTTATATTTTATTAAATTGTGTAATTATGATTTAAAAATGGAAATTTCAGTTTCAACTGGTTAAATATGAACCTCCGATGTATTTTTTTTTATAATTTGTTCCTTTCGTTAGTACCCAATCTGTTTCGCGAAACTTAAAAATCTTCTAATAACACATAATGTCAGGTAATTCATTAAATACGAGATATGTAGTGGATTTTTCAATTGGCGTCGGATTAGCCGTTGGATCTACGATATTTATTGGTAAGTTGAGTTCTGTTTTTGTAAAATGTTTTTTTCAATATGTTGCATGCAAACTTGATAATGTAAACAATCGCTTTTCGCTTATTTACGATGTGTTTTATCAAAATTTAACGTATAGTTCGGAGAATTTATTGAAATAATTTTTACAAAGTACAAATCACTGAAATTCTCGTTTCTTTAATACACTATCAAAAAATGATGATAATTCTACGAATATGTTTGCATTATCACTACGTTGATAACTCGACAAGATCTCGGCCTCGGTATGATTCGTGTACAATAAATTTACGACTTGATTAGATAATCGTGAGTAATTGAACGTATTCGAATTCTGGAAATCGAACTTCACACTATGCTCATTAATATTTACTACGATAAGTACATTTAATATGTCGCTCCAGCATTGTTTACGGTTATTTACTATTTACAAAAGAATTAAAAATTTTCAATTAATTGCGCTCTGTTGAGTATTTACTATTGTTTATTTATCTGTAATCGTCGATAAACTCTTTTTCTGTCAGTGATTCCATTAAAGCAAGACTATGTGATTACAGTGAATTCCGTTATTTAAATCGCTGAAAGTTTCGGGTTTCGAATATCACGTATTCCTTGTACGTGTGCGCAATTATTAAAACAATCACCTGGTGTCGTTCCTATATCAAAGTTCAGCATTCGTCTACTTATACGATCAATGATATATGGAAGCGAGATGAGAATCGGAAATCACAGTTCGATTTTTGATTCTTAAAAAAGAAAAATGGAAGAAAAATCTTTGTGGTTCGCAAAACTCGGGCGTTTGGAATATTACGATTATTTTTGCATAATTTATGTACCATCATTCGACGTTCAAACCCGATCATTTAGCATAAACGATGCTCCTAACATGTTCCAAATTCGTGGTATTTTGCCAATTTATTGTCGAAGTGGTTAAATTTTGATCGGATTTGCGTATTCGTCGAAAATTCTATATTCGTTTCGTCGATATCGCTTCATGAATCGAAATAGGAAATGCATCCGTGTAATATAATTGGCATTCCTCCTCTCGCCGTCGTATTTCTTTCTCTCTTTCGAAAACCATCTTTCGATGATGTCACCTTGTGTAACTTAATTTCTTGAGCTTTTTTCATCACGTAGATTTACGTCGAAAGCGCAATTGTATCTTTGTGAAATACTCGTATTATCTTTGTGAAATACTCGTATTCATAAACCGTAATCGATACTTAGCTGAAGCTCAGATAAGATAATAATGCAATTCAAGTACACACCATAAGGTCGTGTTACAATTAGACACACGTATTATGAAGATGTATAACGACGAAAACAGCCATTCATAATTTACATTTATTCTTCGCACGTTTCCACATTATGCTCCTCCTCGGAATTATCTTACTTTATCTACGAATAATATGGAATAATTTCCAACCGTAACGTATCATTAAGCTTAATTAAGTTCATTGATTTTTTTTCCTCCTTCCAAAGGCGTCATAATGCTATTATACGCATTTCCAAGTAGCTTTACCTCTTTAACTTTCGTTTGTTTACCTTTTAATGAGATTTACTCGTTTTTTTCACTTACTATAAATTCACAAAGTAAACAAAAACGTAGAAAATACAAACAATACGTGAGAACACAAACGCGGAGACGTATTTATACATTTTTTTAAAATTACAAAACTAATTAATTATTTCGCCGTAGTCATCAAAGCTCGATTTTTCGCTGGCGTCTGGCCACATCCCCGAAATAACGCCAAACTAATAAACGATTTTATTTCCATTCTTCGCCCGTTATAATATTATCCACCGACCTCTAAAAATATCGTTTACGATGTAAGAAAAAAAGCGCTCGCTGCGTAATAACCGCTAATTGATATTTCGCTAAATGTGTACCCTTTTCGATGCATTCGTGCTGCGATGTCAATTAATGAAAAATACGAGTACTTGGACTGGTTTGTCATGTCGATGGTGGGAATTGTAAGCGAGACAATGTACGCCAACCGTATCGCCTGTTTGGACGTATTTATCGTATATTTTACGGTTTAGTTGGTAATTTGTGGTAAAAATCGATTGATAATAATTGAAAAATTGTGTCGATTTGCTGAAAAAAAAAATTGATACTTATCTAATTCATTTGGGATGTATCATTTGCGTCTAAACGAATTAAAAATTTTCGCTTATCGGAGTTTTAATCATTTTTTTTTATTCGCGTGCAGTTTCGTATTCCATTTGCGATAAGGAATTAAAATTCGCGTTTTAAGTACGTAATCCAATTAAAACGATTTTTTACGTTTTAATTCGGCTACCAACGTCGAAGCGATGAAAAAACAAATATACGTGAAATTACGCGTAATTATCTCGAATCACTGGTAATTAACGTAATTACCGTTATCATATCTTGTTCGAGTTGTTTTCACAATGTTATCATAAATACCAAAGATTACAAGTAATTTACATTTATTCGCAAATATTGGGAAAATTACTCAGATTACAATAAATCGTCCGCTTTTTGAGGGGCAAGAGGAGGTGGGATCGAAAACTCCAGATATAGAATCCCTCCTTTCCCCCTCATGAAATTGTTCCATCAATATTGATTAATAATTCTTTTTAAATCGCTAGAATGATCACAAGGGGTGGGAGGGGTTCTCCGAAAAAATGCTACGAAAGAATACCCGAATTAAAACGAGCAATTTTGATCCCTATTTACAATTTTTGAAAAAGAAATTTGTATTTTGATGCCAAAAATATCCCCAATTCCGCCCTCTAGACGATACAATTTTTTTTTTTTTCATCAATTAATCTTGTATTTTGATTAATCCAGACAAAAAAAATTAATAAAAAGTTGTCCATATATAATTTTCTGATTTTTTTGGCTTCCTGCTCAAATTTAAAATCATGATTTTTGGGCCATATTTGTGTTTTATCAAATATTTTTCAATTATTCATTGAAAAAATTTTATATCGTCAAGTTTTGGTCAAAAAAATTTAATTTTTCATCATTGTTGGTAATTTTTAGTAATTAAATATTAAAAAAAATTCCAGCATTCTTTTTTCTCAAAATTTCCTTGAAAAATAATTACTGTATTTTTCGGTAAATTACCGTAATTCCTTGTAAATTTGAAAGCGGTAATAAATTTTCTGTGGTCTATTTACTCATTCGAGAATGATTGAAGGTAATTTTGTTTGAAATTCGAAACTACAATTTTCTTATTTGTATGATACTCGTGCGATGGTAATTACCACTGCGGTAACTCTTTGGTAAATAGGAGGTCATTCAATTCAGCATCAAGTATTTTTTAAATTGAACATCGCACAGTTATCAAAGTAATGATAGAAAATTTATCGGAATTGAACTAATCTTATCGGTAATTACTGTAGTTTACGGTAATTACGATAATTTATGGTAATTAAAATTTTTTCAGTTATATGATTACATAGAACCATAATTCACTTCAGCTAGGCTGAAATGCAAATTTTTCCGATATAATAACTTCGAAAAACTTACATGAGAATTTTGCGGGTAAATATGGAAAAAACATTGAAAAACATTAAATACACGATGTATTACGGTAATACGCGGTAATAATGGTAATTTTTACGAGATAATTTCATTTGTACAATATTTTCGTCAACTTTATAATTTATTCAATATTTAAATAATTTGGTAATTACGGTAATTTCCAAATTACCGTATTTACGAGTAAATATGGTAATTATATCGGAGAACATTCGTAAATACTCGATATCTCGCGGTAATACTCCGTAATAATGGTAATTCTTACGAGATATTTCATTCATACGATATTTCCATCGACTTAATAATTATTTGATAATTTAATCGATCGGTAATTATGGTAATTTTCGTAATCCTCGTGATTTGACCGCGTTTACACGTAATCTCGCGCCTTTTACGATTTCCTTATAAACGGCATCATATTTTCCGTGTTTATTGCGACGGATTACGAGAACTGTAGCACGTCTATGGGCGATATTTTAAATTTGAGGTGGCTCCCAAGGTGAACGCGTGGTTAGGTTAATAAAATCGCGGTATTTGGACGTTGTAATTGTTTCATCGTCGAAATAACCAGCGCTTTTTCGTGCCGCTTTTACGTTATGATTCACGGCGGCAGCTACGACGTCGAGCGAGGTTTCGTTGCAATTAATTTAATTATCGAATACGAGTCATGATTGGGTATGATGAAAATGAGCGTTAAAATTAAACGGAATATGTTCCGTGTGATCGTTTGCCTTTTTGCCGCCAGAATGCTCTTTTTTTTGGGGTCCCTTCCGATGTTCCGAACACGTGCTCAGTCATGGATTTAATTATTCGTTGTTTATTGTGATATCACACATACGTATTTATTGATGATAAGACGATCGGAATTTTTTCCGATTATAATGAACGAATAAGTTACAACGGAGGCGCATTGTTTGGCGATGAAACGAAACTATAACCGGTTTTAATACGAGAAAAATTGCCTAATTGGGGAGGTAAATTGTATTGTGAATTTTTTCGATTGTGATGGAATTTGTTCTTCTATCGATGTTAGATTGTTACCGGAGGCAGTATATAACACCTGTGTGTATGTGTAAACTGTACGATACACGATGCGACGAATACGTCGGAATAATTCAACAACGAAAGGCGTTGTCTGTGAGATATCTCGGACATACGTCACAGATATGATTAAACGAGGTAGTTATCGATGGGCTGAGCTTATTTTGCTGTAAACAACGTTTAGGATACTAGTCCAGGAGGTTTTTGCGAGTGAGATTTTAACGACGGAATTACCAATGGTATTTTGGAAATTGACCACGTGGATGTTATTTGGAAATTTCGCGATGATAAGTGCCGAGTGGTTTTACAACGGTGTTGTTGATGGCCCTGGATTTAGATGACCGATAATGCTTCGGTACTCGAATTTAGGCCTTGGTCGTAGAATATTTTCGACGAATTTGTGTGCGTAAACGCGCACTTACGAAGTGAGCTGGTTATATCGTCGTTCATAAGGAGAGGTGAAGAGGAAGGGGTGTGTTTTTTGTTTTGTTAAGATTACTTCACGTTTTATCGAGGAACATATACGAAATGGCGGATTTTTTTTAGTGAATGGAAAAGAAAGAGGAAAGGGGTAAGGGTTCAATATTTTTGTTTGTTTAAAAAAATCAATAATAAAATTAAAAATTTTTCTAGATTTGTTTTTCTAGCGATTGAAAGACTATCGAAAAAAAATTAATCACATTATTTGATGAAGTTTATATTAATTACGTCAACGGAACGTGCAATAGGAGTGAATCATTGAACCCTTTGGCGACCCTTTCCAATGACGTAATTAATTTCACAACTTTCCAAGAGATATTGTACAATTCGAAATTTTTAGATCGTCTGTGCTCACAATGACGTATTTGAACACTCCTGGAGCTATTCCGAGAATATTTTAGTCCCCTTCAATAGACGATTTTTACGGCTTTGAAATTGTGCGATATTTCATTGATTTTATAGACTGATTTATAAAATTTTAGAACCGTTTGAACGCTTAAATAAAAAAAAAATCGTAGATTGAAAATATTTTTAAATAATGTTAATAACTGAATAATTTTAAAAATTTCGCAATAAATTGTCTCGATTTTTTTCATGAAAATGTATTTGATTTTTTTCCAAATTATGATGTTTTCCAAGTTTTAAAAATCAAAAAAATAAAATACTGGAAAAGTATATAATTTTTTTTTATTTTCAGTTCTTTAAATATTATAATTTACTGTAAAATCGTTGATAACGCTGTCTAAAACATCACTACTGGATTATTTTCTATATCCCTCCTCTCCCTTCGAAAGTACCCCCGCCTTGATGAAGATTTCTAGCTGAATGGATAAAAGTACGCGCTACTTACCTAAGAAGGCTTCAAGGGAAAACAGAATTAACCCGAAAATCAATAAAAATTATTAAATAATCTTGGCGATTTCTCGTGATTTCGTGATTTTTTTTCACTAAACACTCGAAACGACGAAAAAATTAACCTTGAAGATTAAAATTTACGATTACACGTGAAATATAGTTGCTAATGGGAGATCGCGTGTGATCTATTTCATTGCTCTCATTTAAACCTATTAAGCACGTTTTTGCGAGTTTTGTTTAATTTTAACCTCGAAGGAACATTTGGCTAAATGATGACAAATTTTTAATACTTTTTAACGCGAAAATGATAAAACCGTTGTTTCGAATTTCACAAGGAAACGTGACCTGGAATGGAATATTTTTACTTTTTTTCAAACTATTTGTAAATTTTCAAATGTTAATTTTATTTTTAAAATTTTACTGTTGTTTCTATGGACAAAAAAATACGGTTAATAGAATAACAAATACAGGAGTTGGCGAAGAAGGTTGGTTACTTTGTGTGATAATTATAAGATAATCAAAAAAAAATTTATATGTGAATCTCCCATTCCTCTTGCTCCCGTCCATAATCATACTCGAAATAAATTTTTTTATAGCTTTATTTTTCATGGCTTTAGTTATATGTATTATTTCTAATATCAGTTTATAGAAGTGGCGGTGAGTAATTTTTTTCGAATTTACTCATTTATCTCATTTTTTACTCACTTTTCGTCACTGACGTGTTCTAAAGCTACGGAAAATCATCTTTTTAGTCATCGATTTGCTCTAAATTGTGTTGTAGGCATTGTAATTTTTTTTTTTTAAATTGGAAAATTTTTATAGAATTTCCATTTTCGAGATTTTTTATTAATATCGAATATTTTTGAGTTGATTTTTCATAAATTTTTAATCATTTTTTCAATCGTGTTTATCAATTTGGTATCATTTTTTATGAAATTTTCATGCATTTTTAAATCAGTGTGCGGTAAATTTAGCCAAATTATCTCAATTGTGATAAATTTTAATTATTTCAACGATTTTTCCATTTAATGTTTTCATGTAATGGAGATGTCAAATTATAAGTGTCTTGTAATTAGTTACGTATTTATTATACATATTTTCTTTTTTATCAAAACAATTTTTTTTTACGAAATGCTGTAAAAATGACTTTTTTAAAGTTTTAGTGTTGATTAAGAGTATCGTAGTTATTTTAAAAAAAGATCGGTAACTAGGTCATTTTTTCAACAATTAAAAAAAATCACCTTTAGTCACTTTTTTTATCAGAAAAAATTATAAAGTCACTAAAAAAAGTTGAAATTCCGATCTTCTCTGAATTCGCTATTTTTTCCATGATTTTCGTGTATGTCTAATTTATGTTATTAAACTCTTTTGAGTACGGTTTTTACTCAACTTTTTATTGTTTTTGATAATAGCGAAAAAAAAATGTAATTTTGAGGCCTTAATGATGTGTCAGGTAGTGAGGAGAGGAAGGGAGCCGGTTTTTGATTTACTGCATTTAAAGAACAGGAAGTGTCGACGCTTCGAAATACGGGTTCTACTCTACTTTTCGCCGACTTTGATAAAAAAAAACATAATAAATACTATTTTGACGGTTTTAACGACTTCTCGGCGAAAATTCGGGTACTAAATTTGTCATCACGATGGCAGGGAAGGGAGGAGGGGGTCATGTATTTAATTTATTTTTCACATTTGTGATACAAATGGTATCAATTGTTCGGAATTTTGATAAAAATACGTGTAGAATGTCATTTTGACGATTGTAATCGCTATTTTTCACGTAGAGGAGTCGGAAGTGCGTGAAATCGAATTTTCAATGGCATAATTCACGACAAATTCCCCCATAAGGGGATTTTCATGAGACGACTTCTCGATATCTGAGGTTCTAGTGTAATTGAATGGAATTTAAATCAACGAAAGGTTAGAATTTCCGAAGAAGGAAATGAATAAAATGCTGCATCGTAAATAGGCTATTTTAAGAGAAAAAATTACGTCGAAATTCTTCCCCGTCTCGTTTGGTCTTTCTACACACGTACTCGAAGTCGTGTGTGTAAACATTACGGAGTAAAAATAACGTAAGTAATTACTTTTTATACGAATGTTTACCTTTCTTATCTCGGCGAGGAGAACAACAAAGGTGAATTCTTTGCTTGAAACGCAATACCGAAAAGGTGCAGATTGGATGAGTAAACGGCGCTGCTGTGTTTATCCGTCTAATGTATCGAGACGAAAATCATCCATTGTAACATTCGCTAAACTCGTCGGCGATATTTAAATATGCATTTTCAAGGTCGACAGTGTGGTAATTTTCAAGCGTCATTGATGACCGCTCCATAGTGGGAAGTGGGCATTGGCGAATGATCTAATTCAGTATTTGCGCGTTTTGTTGCGAAAAACTAGGCACAAGTGGGAAATTCTTAGCTCCTTTGATGACGTAGGATTTTGGTCGATTTGGCACGTAATATTGGAAATTTTCATTTTGAGGTGAAAAAGGTTTGAAAAAGTGGCACGATGGATGTATTAGATATGATGGAAATTAACCATAGAGTCGATTATAGCATCTGGACGTTTTGTCGGCGTAATTGCCGATAACCTTCGGAAACGTGGACGGCTGAACGGAAGTATGGGCGAGTTTTTTTTACACGAGACGTAGATATAGACTTCCGTACAATGTATCAAGCTAAAGAATATTCGATCCGTGAAAAAGGCACTCAAACGGTGACCTTTATTAAATCGTGAATCGTTCGATAAAAACCCATCGCGTTTTATCGCATATATCGAGCTTCCTTTTTAAGCACAGTTCGTACGAATATCTCGAAATACGATAACCAGATTTATTTTCATGTTACAGGTGCTAGTTTCATCATCAAGAAGAAAGCGTTGCTTAATTCGACGAGAAATGGCAGCGTCAGAGCGAGCGCCGGAGGGTTTAGTTATCTCAAAGAATGGATGTGGTGGGCTGGACTTCTTACCAGTAAGTACGATGAGGTATACGCGTGTAGTGCTATTGTCGATTTCAGCGTAAAAATTTCCCAGTGGGTTTTGAATATGATAAGTTGACTGGTGGGCGGTTTAGAGGACGTTGGGGAGTCGTGTAATTGCGCTATTCCGTTTGTTTTGGTTGCCTCAGTTCGCACGCCGACTTCTTGTACGCGATAGTAGGTGACTAGGTGATGTGGGGGAAGCTTGGGGGTATCTGGAGGCTGATAATTTGAGTATGTCGTGTTTAGCAAGAATTTATACCATTGGGATGGCCAAATAGTTTTTTATTTTTTTAATTAATTTATTTTTGATTTTTTGAAATTATTTTTTTTTTTAAATTTCTCTATGTTTGGTTTATTTTTTTTTATTTATATTTTTCTTGCATTTCTTTGAAATTACGCAAGGTATTTTATCTTGCTTTATTTTTTTTCTACCAATTTTCTGTTTATCTGTTCTTACTTTACGGTTCAATTCATGTGTTTTGAAATTTGCAAAGTTAGGTAAAAAGCTATGCAAAATTTTACGTGATTTGAAGCAAAATACATATAAGTTGATCTCAGTTTTGCAAAAAATAAGAAAAAAATCTCAATTTATTTTTATTTGGTTTCATTGATTTCAAATTAAAATGTTTTTTCGAGTAATTGATTTTCGCAAAAATACAAAATGAAAAACTAATTTTACGCGAATTTACGAGCATGATTCATCAAGTGAATTGTGTTATAAAGGTTGTTGAACTTCAAGTGTACCTAATTTCAACTTCTTATCTCATTTCGCTGCACTGTGAAATATTCCGATAAAAGTCGAGATTTTTCGATGAGTTTTATCATCTAAATAGAAAAGAGGAGGAAGTATGATTATTTATAGTACGCTAATTCATTGATAATAAAAAAATTCGAGAATCGAGGTGTCAATTTTAGAATAATATTGTTAAAATTACATAAATCTGTTCGGTATTTGCTCAAAATTGCATAAAACTGTTAAAATGTTGTTAAAATAGTTTTAAATTTATCAAAATTTGTTTAAAATTGTTTAAATTTGTTCACCATCGTTTCAAATTACATAAAAACTGATGAAATGTTAAAATAGTTCAGAATCGATCAAAGTTTGTTTAAAATTGCCTATTGTCTAAATGATGTAAAAATTAAGCAATTTTGAATAAATTTTGAGCGATTTTGAACTATTTTAATAATATTTTAACGATTTTTATGCGATTTTAAGCAAATATACAGTAAATTTTAACAACATTTTTCAATTTTGTGCAATTTGAAGTAATTTTAAACAAATTATGGTCAATTTTGAACTATTTTAACAAAATTTTTATGGTTTTTGCAATTTTAACTAAATTTTTCATCAATTTTATCGTTTTATACAACTTTAATGCAATTTTGATCAAAAACTGAACAATGTTGAACGATTTTAACAACATTTTGATAATTTTGTGTAATTTTAAGCCATCCTGATAAATTAAAAACGAAAAGTTGACAGTTGTTGAATTTTTGGAAACGCTTACAAGAACATGTGTACTTAAGCTGATGAAATTTCAATTCGTCTACGTAATCCGATTACTCGTTTATTCCCAGAATAGTGTCTTTTTCCTTGTTATTCATCGTTATTACGATCAAGTAGAGTATCACAAAGTACATAAGAGGGAATTTTGGGAGAAAACTGAGAAAAATCATGAAAAGATATGAAAAATATCCGCCAAGATCTCGTAATGCGATAAAATCGAGATAAATCGTACCAAATGAAATTCTTTGTTATTTTGATAATCACCTAAGTCTCTGGTCGCCGGAAATGTCTCGTTTTATAACGAAAAAAAGTGAAACTGAAATAAGCGCGGAAATTGTTCGGATGAAATCACGACTATTTCCAACTTTTTCCATCTCTTTCTCTTTCTATAAACAACTCGGCTAAACTCGTTGACCAGATTTGTAAAAGGTGGGGAAAGATGACCGAATTAAAGCCTCGTATCTTGACAAAATATCGAGAGTTCTATAAATAAACCAAACGTATAAGCGTATTTAGACATCCTTTGAATTTAATTTTATTAACACTGCTGAATGTGTTTACGTTTTTTAATAAAAATTTCGTCTTGTGTTTTTGACCTTTGTCAATAATTTGAAAATTCTTGTTAAAAATCGTGTGAAAATTTCCGATAAAAACTTGCACTTTGTATTTAAATGCAAAAAATATTTTATGTTGTGGAATAATTTTCGAAATTAGAAACTCGTATTTCATTGGCGTCGCGTTTTACAATGTGTACTATAAACATTATCAAGTGCAATAGACAAATGGTATTTGCTTTCAATTGACCTTGATCATTAAAATAAAGTCTCTTGGTAATTCCGAATTGTCGAACAACAGTATTTACGTTTGTAAATGACGTTTTTTTTTTAGTGGGTATCGGAGAAGCCTCTAATTTCGCCGCATACGCCTTCGCTCCGGCTTCGGTGGTGACGCCTTTGGGAGCACTGAGTGTGCTAGTGGCAGCTGTTCTGGCTACGAAATTTCTACACGAAAAACTTAATTTACTCGGGAAGGTAATTTAGACATACTCGATATGTGAGATGAACCATCTAACGAGATATATTTCAGGTCGGATGCTTCCTTTGTATACTCGGATCGACGATTATTGTGATACACGCGCCCAAAGAAGAAGAAGTCGAGCATTTAAACGACTTGATATCTAAATTACAAGAATCAGGTATGGTGGTGTGGCTTGTCTTCACGACGAATTTCCTTCACGTATTAACCTTCGACTCGAGAGGTTGAAAAAAAAATTTGAATTGAAAATTCTGTGTTCCAGGGTTCATAATATACACCGTTTTGATATTAAGCATATCACTATTTGTGGCCATATATCTGGGTCCGAGATATGGAAGCATCAACGTACTCGTCTATGTTACCGTTTGCTCGTCGGTGGGATCTTTAACGGTGATGGCCTGCAAAGGCCTCGGTCTCAGTATACGAGAAACCATCAACGGTATTTACGCGATTAATTACGAGAAATATTATATGACGGATTTGTCAATGGTTTGTTTTCGTGTTACAGGACAAAACGACATGACTAATTTAGTTACGTGGATCTTCCTATTGATGGTTATTGTATGCGTTGGTATACAAATGACCTATCTAAATAAGGCTCTGGATTCGTTCAACACCGGTATCGTTACGCCGGTGTATTACGTTATGTTTACCACATTGGTGCTAATCGCGTCCGCCATATTGTTTAAGGAATGGCAACATTTACAAGCTACCGTAAGTATGTCGGAGTTCGTGATCGATCGGTGATGCTGAGGATGGTTTTGTGATTCTTTAATTTTTTCTCGTACTTCTCGTTGGGGATTTTCGTCAATTTTTACAAACTTCGTATTTTAAATATTGGAAAATTTTTCAAAAAAGTGCTAATTTTTGACGTAATTTGGGAAAATTTTGATAATTTGAATTTTTATGAAAATATTCTTTGATATTTTGAGCAGAAATCGCTCGATTGATGCGTTTTAAAAAATATTTTTTTGAATTAGTTTTTTAATTCGAATTTTTTCATGTCGATTTCGATTTAAACAAGACTTCTTTGTAAGAGCTTTCCAACATGTGTTATCAATAATAGGATAACATGATATTAACCTTGAAACATGTATCTTTCGAAAAATGACACGTGTTCACTTATCGAATAATTCGAATTTTTTGTTGAATGATACGTGACACGTTTTATATTATGATTACCATCGATAAAAATAATTTTTACTATTTTGTGACTCGAGTACTTTTAAAATGACACGTGTCATTTATTTTAATTCTCGTATTTCACGTGATGATTGACACGTGTCATATAGTGAATGACTTGTATTGACGAATAAATTTCAGTTCACTTATTTAGTACCACGTGTCACTTGACAAATAACACGTGTCAGGACACTTGCCATTATGGAAACAAACGTTGAAAGCTATTTTTACAATTTTTGACTTGAGTTACATTTCAACTGACACATGTCACTTAGTACTGACACGTGCTAAGCAACTAATACTGCGTGTCACTTGTTGAATGACGCGTTTTGTCGAATAAATCACAGCTTATCTGTTTAATGACACGTGTCACCGGTTCATTCCTCAAAATATTTGTTAATGATCCGCAGTACGTATTGTGCTCTGAAAACAAACGCCGTTAGCTACTATTATAACTTTGAACTTGCGCTACTTGTCAAATAACACGTGTCATTTAACGTACAATGTTTTACTCGATTTTTGACACGTGTCATCAACACAATGACACGTGAAACATGTGATATTACAGCTACAAACACCAAAATCCGTTTGTATTACTCCAGTGCTCGCGTTACTCGGTAAATGGACCGTGTTCTTATTAATGGATAACACGTTACTTATCGTATGCCACATGTTATTCACCGCGAAACGTATTTCTTGTAGCTGTGGTAGTTCGTTATTAGCGAATTTACTAGTCTAATTAGAAACGTTGTTAGTCGTACAACGTGAACTATCATTTACATAATGTGTTTTCTGAGTCATTATGCGTCAGAAATTTTTAACATTTATCCGAAATTAGGGTGTTTTGGAATCTCAAGACACGTGTCGTCGACCGAAAAACAAAGAAGAGTTAAATCACGATGATATTTTACGTGAAATAAAATCATCGGCGATATTGCGATTCAAATGTGTTATCACGAGAAGCCAATATTACAAGCCGGATCTAATTACGTAGTCGTGACATTAGAATTGAATATAATTCGATAATTCGTCCACGTGTCGAATTATTTACGCGACACGTGCGATGTAATGTAACTCGATGGTTTATATGTCCAAAGAAAGGATAGTTTTCGGGTTTTTTCGAGGCGATCGTCATCGAAAGAAATTGACGTGGAATTGTCGCGGATGCCTGATAAATTGGGCTATCGCACGTTCCGAATTTGTGCCTCAATTACGCAAACAATGTTTCCGTAGTTTTCAACGTTCATGCAGCATCACCGAATTCGATCGCGCCCGTACTTGGAAGGCTAATTAATACACGAAATTAGCCGGCGCCCTCATCTTGTTTAATACATGCGTATGTATTATATCAAACCCTAATTTTTGTTTTCTTTTTCAACAGGACGTATTAGGAAATATATGCGGTTTCACGGTGATCGTTATAGCTGTAATGTTGTTGAATTCGTTTAAGGAGGTTGATATATCGTTTCAAGGTATGAGGGTCGTATGGCGCTGCAGACGAGATCATATTAAATACACGGTCGAAGCGGAAGAAGAAGCTGGTCAAATAAAACAAATCGGTCCGCGCCAATCTAGTTACGGTACGCCTCAGTTATGACGATTAATAAGCGCCGTTAATGCGCGTATGCCTTCTGTTATGAAGACACTTTACGCTTTGATAACATCGTATTGTGATAGAATTTCTTCCTTTATTGAAACCGAAGTGCCATTGTATTAGGGAGGCGAAATAAAGGAGAGTGTTGAGGCGTGAGTGGATATTTTTGTAGAAACGTTGCATGGGTAATGTCGCGAGTCGATGGTTTTTTTACGCGGAAATACGCGTACGACCTTGTGGAAAAGGAATACTTACAGTTTCAAGAAAAACTCCTCGTGTACTTTCATTATAAATTATTTTATTATTTTATGGCGTCACTTAATTCGTCTTATTGCATTGTGGTATTTACCACGTTATTTTGTATAGTTTCTCGTGTATTTATTTTTTTTTCTTTTGCATTGTTTTTACGTTTTTTTTCTTACGTTTGGTATTACTTGATGGCTTTTTGGGAATACATTGTATTTTCAAAGACGCGATAAGAGTTTATGGTTATTCTCCGAGGGAATACCTTAACGGAATACTGTTCGGTTAATTTTATATAAAGTGGATGTAATCGGCGGTGTAGCGTTGGCTCGGATTTCAAGACAATGTAAATTTCAGTGTGATCGTGAATGCTTAACTGTCAAATGTTTCGGACTAATTTTCTAATACGCTTTGTTTCGGTTTGGTCATGTAACTTGTTTGGTTATGGTAGTACTTATATGTGTACTAAATGCTTGTCTTATTGTATCGTGGCACGCTACGCCTCTGAAGTTTATTATTTACCCTTTTTCAATAACTGTTCTCTTACTGATCGTAACCGTCTTAAAAGTAAGCTTATAAGACTTGTTTTTATCATAGATTTAAGACTTTTGTTGTTTCTTGTTGAACGGATGGCAAACGATGAAATATATAGTTTAATTTTTAACTTTTTGGAAATGTATTTCAGATCCTTGAATTCGTTAATTGAGGTTGGGGATAAGATTTAAGACACGCAACGTGTAAGAGATTTCGTTGAAGTGAAATTATTGTGTTAACGTAAGAGGTATTGTACAAATGTTTCGTCGAATGTGTTCAAATAATTTTGTAATTTTTTTTTTACCGATGGAAGTGTTGATTAATAAATTTTGTTTTGAAGGAAGTGTTTTTTATCATTTGAATATTTACTCGATGTAATAGTTTAGACTGGTTTTGACTAGTTGATGTGTTTTGGTTTTAAATTATTCGACGTGTTGAATTGTGGCGTGATGTCGATGTTCGAAGAACGGGGTTTTATTTTTGTTGTGAAATTGAAAATAGATATTTGAATTTACTTTGCAAGAATATAGAAATAATTTATAATAAATATACGTAGACGACATTTCAATACTTACCATTAAAATGATGAAAATACTTCGATTTATTCATAATTGTAAAAAAAGCTCGAATCAGTATCGGATTCGAAGAAAGTACAATCGTGCGTAGATTAATTTTAATATAAACAGGAGATTGTTAGTATGAATCAATCATCCAAGTTTACGAGCTGATAGTGATAATTTGCATACTCGTGATATATACATTACTTGATAGTCTGAAAAAATTTTCTTATCTCGTACAATTTAATAACTAGCAATGGTAAAATTTCAATTTTCAGTTGTACTTATTTTCAGTTATGTTGTTTAAAATATTTAAACAATGAAATCGATTTTTTGTGCATACTTATTTTTATTCCAAGTACCATTTCACATGAACATAGGAATTTTATTGGAGTAAATTTTAAGTAAAATCAAATCAAATATTTCAAATAAAATCAAATAATTTCAAATAAATTCAAATAATTTCAAATAAATTCAAATAAATTTCAAATAAAATCAAATAATTTCAAATATAATCAAATAAATTCAAATAAATTTCAAATAAAATCAAATAATTTCAAATAAAATCAAATAATTTTAAATAAATTCAAATAAATTTCAAATCAGATCAAATCAAAAAAGTTTAAATCAAATCAAATAAATTTCAAGTCAAATCATATCAAATAAATTTCAAATCAAATCAAAAATCAAATCAAATTAAATCAAATCAAACCTTTTCTTTTATTTTGACGCTACTTTGCAAATGTGATTTTCTCGTTACATTACAATACACTTCTACCATCTTCTTCATATCTTTACGTGAAATTTTCAATCAATTCCTATTGAAATTATCTTTGAATTTTTCGGATCCTGCTTTAACGATTTTCAAAATGACTTGGTTAAGTACTTTATAAAAGTAAGACGCGCAATCGATATTATTCCAATTTGATTTCCATTTCCATCGCGAGAAT
>QBDW01001047.1:0-83782 GCA_003261595.1 Maconellicoccus hirsutus
CGACCACCGATCTCAATTTTCAATATTTCGAGGGAATTTCGATGTTTTAAGTAAAGAATTTGACAACTTTAAACCCTCTCCTGTAAAATTATGATTTTGGCCAAGTGGTCCCTTTTCGTATGCGCCCTCACATATAATGTGAGTAGTGATCTGCTTAATGATGCTAACGTACATATTCAGTATGTTACAGCTCACCAAACATGGTATCTAGTTATGTGTAGTTGTAGTGGATCTTTTGTCAAAATTGGAAAAAAAAATTTAGTAAAAAATCGTATCAAATTTGATTTTACATTAAAATGGCTCATTTTGAAGCTTGAATGCAACGTATCTCTTTTTATGTCCCAAAAAGGGTTTAAGCTGAAATAATATCGTATCTAATAAAGAGAAAAAGTCCAGTGAAAAGCTTACGATGACGTTAAAAAAATAATTATCTCCATAAAGTTTAGTATTTTCTGCGGGTTCGCGTGTGCAAATGACAACATAATTTAGTCGTTATATCATCAAATGTGCATGCACAAAAATTCGTTAATTAACCAAACTACCCTAGGCGTCCTTAAGTGTATAGATTATGTGTAAGTGAAAGAGAGAGGGAGAGGAAGTGCAAGCCCATATACATAATACGTTTACTTTCAAAGGGTAATACGACGAAAAAAAATTATATTATCGTTATTGTTGGATGTGCGTCGAAACCATATGTTCATACTAAGTATAGGTAGGTAGGTAGGTAGGTAGGTATATATTTTACCTATAGTTTTATTCAAACAGCACTGTTTCAATTAAACAATTGGAGGAGTGGGTTTATTTTGCTTAAAAAAATTTGTACAGATCATGGATTTATGGCGGATAAGATTTTCGTTTACGAGTGCATAAACTTTATATACATATATAGCATACCTAGTTACCTGCTTGTACGTTACCATCAGCCCCTATGTATGTGACGTGAAAGCTTATGATGATATATGGTTCAGACTTTTATCATTGCGGAGGCTTGATGTATGTAATATCAAGTCTTTTTGGATACTGTAGTCACATCATCAATCAATCGTTTTTTTCAACAATTTATTCTTCTTGAGCGCAACGATCAATAAGTGTTTGGAAAGCTGAAAACATTGATAAGATGAATTTTCAAGATAATGTTTGGTCTTTCTGTTAATTTTTCTTTTTCGCAATAAATACCTCAGAATAGTAAACATATTTACATGCACGTACAACACTGTGTGCAGTATGCACTACAAAAAATTAACCAGGGACAAAGAATATTTGCTGATATTTCCCTACGGTTGCGTCACCATATGGGCAGTTTGAATCGAAATTCAAAACATCCATTTTTCACAACTGACTCCCGTCAAGGTTACGGTAATTTTCAAAATACGTTCTAGACCACCCATCTCGTTTTATTTTGTGAAAAGAAAAAAAAACACGACGGAAATCGCGGTACTCGATACAGCGTAACAAAAAGCTCAGATTAGGAGAAAAGCCTTCTCGATTTTAGTTGTACTGTCCTTTTTGAAAAGAAAGAACCAGAAGATAACTGTATTCAACAACTTAGGTCATTAACTTCCCATTAGATACAGCGAGGAGTTCTTGTTGTGGCGAATAGGGTGTTGAACCCAAGTACGTCTTAAGGGTAAATTTTCGTGTTCTGGATTCACGTGCGTCGAGTATAGATACGGGTTGAATAATTCCGTTGTTTTTGATATTTTTTTCGATATACTCATCGTATTCGCTGTAAAGTGTCCCATTAAAAACTGATAATTTGTCGACTGTTTTTTTTTTTTTGTAATTTGGAAAAACAGATTCTAATAGAACTACCAACACATGTTGGATTATGGTGAACTCTTGGCTCAGTTGAAACAGATTACGTCGCGAAACCCAACATAGTAATTGGCTCACTTGTACGCTAATAGCGGCGAGTAATATACCTTTTTTTGTTCGTTCTTTATATCAAAAAAGAAATAAAACCTTCAAGTTTAAAGCTTTATCTGAAATTTAAGTTGAAAGTAATGGTAACAATATCATAGTTTTTTTCTTTCAACTTGCTGACTACGTATCGTAAAAGTTTAATGTTTTTCTACACGCGAACTAATGGAACTTTTATAAACGCCCGTTTCGTTGGTAATTCGTTAAAACATTTCGAAGCCTCAGCTGGGATTGAGAAAATGCAATTTTTTCGAGATAAAAGCCTGCCTCTGTGGTGTGCTGGATATCGGACTCGAATTAAAACAAGAATTCCGTGTATTAATTTGATTCACGATGTAGATGCTCTTTTGAATACGTAAAATTCAAAAGCGCCAGGAAAAAAGTACGGTGGCGCGGACGTTTTATTAATCATCTGTCGGCGGTTTAATTAATAATACAGTTTTAATTATATTTGAACAAAGTATAATCGATTAATTGTGGAGCGATGACGAGAGCTCGTTTTAACTAAAAATTAATGAAGCATATTTGAGAAACCGCCTTCGTTTTATTTTGACCAAAACCAATAATTAAAGCTGGATTTAAACGTGTAACCATTACAGCTATCTAAAGTCTATTATGATATTGGCGGTATTATGCGAGCTGTCGAAATAGGCAGACAGCGTTTTCAATTTACAACGAGAATTATTAAATTTGATTTTATCACCTTCCACGAAAGGTAAAATTTTCGAGTACGGTTTCCATCAGGAAACCGAGTAGCAGAAACGGACCCATTTTCACGTGTATTTGTTGGTTTATGCTATGTTGCTGTGAAATTATATTCTCGTACGTAATGTATTTTCACCAGATTTCGTCGTCTCGCTATATTATTGTCTTTGCGTGCTAAACAATCGAGAATATATGCACCATGTTTGGCGCAATATCTGTATAAATTTAATTATATCGTAGGCCAGCAATTTGCATATGTTTGCTTTTGAAGGAGTTATACGTGTATTCCAAGTGTCTGGCGAACGAGTAAGTTTACTTTGTTTGGTACGTCAGTTGTGATTACTTTTATTTTGATTTGTATATTTATGTTGTTCTTTGTTTAATAAACATGAAATTTCGGTATGAAAAGTGGCAACTAGTAGATAGTGTTTTTTTGAGCAAGTTTTTTTTTATATTCTTTACTTTAAATAAAAAGCTTTGTTGTATAAACACTTTTCTAATTATTCTACATGAGGTAGGTAAGGTTGAAAACCGCTAAAAATCACCCAAAAATCATGTTTTTCATGGCTAAAAAGAAGTGGAAGTGAGGTGAGAAGTCGGAACCCATAAAAGACACTATTTGGGAACCTACTACGTGTACATGCCGAAGCATGACCTCCTAAGTCAATTTGAGGAGGGGCTGCAACGATAACACAAAATTTTTTCAAGGTCAAATAATGGTGGGTCTCCCCACCTAAATACATATTTTGATGCTATATCAATTGGTTTACGTTTCAGCATTTTTTGGTTTTTCACCCCTCTCCCTGCCACTTTGAAAAAAGTGACTTATTTTAATTTTGATCCAAGGTCATCCCCACTCTGCTCCCTAAGCGGACTTGCCAAAAGAACACTTTTTTTGTTGAAACCGACCCGAGTAAAATGCTAAAAACAAATTATATATATATGTGAGGGCGCATACGAAAAGGGACCACTTGGCCAAAATCATAATTTTACAGGAGAGGGTTTAAAGTTGTCAAATTCTTTACTTAAAACATCGAAATTCCCTCGAAATATTGAAAATTGAGATCGATGGTCGGTTTCATTCAATTCTTGAAGGTTTTTTTACATAAATTTCATTAAAAAAAATGAAAAAAAATTTTGAGCAATTTTTGAAGAAAAATATTTACGTACATGCTCAACTTTAAACGTCGAAATTTCCTCGAAATATTGAAAATTGAGATCAGTAGTCAGTTCCATTCGATTCTTGAAGGTTTTTTACATAAATTTCATCAAAAAAAAATCGAAATTTTGGCCAAGTGGTCCCTTTTCATATGCGCCCTCACATATAGATTTATTTGCGGTAATTATGGCATCAAAATTTATACATAAATGATCTTGAGGCATCAAAATTTTTCTCAAAATTTATACCTAAACGACCTTAAAGCACCAAAATTTTTCTTGAGGCAGCACTTTTTGGTGTCACAAGGTTTTTGAGCTAAAAATATGTGAGATGGTACATATCACATACTGGTGCCATGCCTTTATTTGTTATCTTTTTTAAAATTCATTGTAAAATTTTTAAATTAGAGTAAAATTTTTAAATTAGAGGGTGTTGTAACTTCGATAGGCGACTGTCACTGTATACTCATTTGATATTGAGGCACCTATCGTTTCCTCTCAAAATTTTAATGCTTATAAGTGACATCGCTGCGAAAAAGGACAATACATTTTGTCATTATACCTGGTGAGGATTTGCTATTTACACCCTGTTTTGATATCAGTCTAGTTCGTTCACGAACGATTTATAAAATTTACAAGTTTTTGGTGCCACAAGTACATTTGATTAAGTGGTGCCATAAGGTCGTTTAAGTGTGTAAATACGTATACAAACTGACATCGATAAAAATGGTCAAATTGGACTCCTGAGGTTTCAAAACAAACTTTGAGTATGGTCTCCCTCCTTCCCCAACTTCCATCGACTGATAAAACGTAGTCACCTTGGATTTTTTTGACAATCTGATAAAAAACGCGGCGAAAAAATGCAAGTTGTCAGAATAAATTCAACGTTTTGTATATAAAAATGTATGTACCCATAACACACATCTACAAGTTATATCGAACAACCACAATGAAACTACTCGTACTCAGAAGTACTGCCGAATCTATGCAATAATTTTTAATTCAGCCACTTATAAAAAATATTTTCACCATCACTCTCAATATTCTTTTTCAAACACGAGAAAAATATTAATAAGGCCTCGTTAAAATTTTTCATTCGTGTTTTTTCTTTGTAGAAAATATTAAAAATTGTTCACCAAAGAAAACACAACTTAGTTGAGAAATTCGAATACATCTTCGAGTTATTTCTCGTCTTACGAATTCGGTTATTTTCTACAAAGTAAAGGGGAAACCCAAAAAAAGAGAAAATTTCCCTTCATCCGTCGGCATGGTTTGGTTAAATTTTCGAGTAATTTCGACGTACAGATTAATTCGCGTGCTTACATCAAAAGAGTAAAAGAATTAATTTCACGGAGTTGTTTAAAGAACAACTAAATAAGCGGTGAATTATCAACTTTTACTCGATATGGCGCGAACGTACGCAGACACGCGAACTTTCGCATGCTTTTGAAATAATCGGTGGTATTTGAAATAAATGTTTAACAAATCATAGGAAGTAAATTTGTTCTTTCGATGTTCGTTTTTTTTTAGACAAGTTTCAGTTTGACGGCTTGTAATTTCGATTATTAAAATGGATTTTTTTACAAATATGGTGAATTTTTTTCAAATCAACGTCACGACACCGTTGAAGGTGTCAATTTTGAAGATTTCTGTTTTCTGGATCAACGACCTTGATGAATTTTTAACATAAACGTTATTTCGTCGTATTTTCATTGTAGAAGTAGGCCTAATTCTGGAAAATATTTCGTTTGAAATTTATTTACTTTGATTCACGAATCGAAATATTTCTACTTGGCGATTTGATTTCATGGCTCATAATCACCTGGTGTTTTTCAGACCAGCGAAAAAAACACTTAAGCGCGTGTACGTTGAAAAATTACGAGATATTCTTTCATCGAGAGTCGAGAAATAGGGGTGCAATCGCGTGTTGAACTATGTTACTGTGTCTACATTGTTTACGGTGAGTTTTCGGACTAGCGTGAGTTATATTCCTTGCAAGTTTTCTTCATTGATAGTCAAAGCGTTGTACACGAAGCGTACAACAACGAAAATTATGTACGACGTTTTCATTCGAAGAATTACTTAAGGGCGGCTGTTAAGGCTATCGCAAAGTGGTACCTGCTTTATGGTGGTTGGTGGTGGAAATGTTAAGATGACGTGAAAGTTTCATTTGGTATGGTTCTGCTTCACCATCATCCAAACGAGGCACTTTTTCGTTTAGTATAATACACTAAAAATTTGTTACAATCGTGTGAAAAGTATGAATTAACTGGCGCACCGAAAGATAAGATGGGGAAAAAATGCTCGTAATAGCAACCTACAAATGTTTCGGTCGTACAATAAAAAAGATAATCTCACCAAATAGAAATACATAACATAAAAAAGGTCTTTAGATAAAATTCATATACAATATTATACTTTCGGCGAAATGCTTTTTTTTTTTCACCGCGAACATTTTCTCGTTTAACGAAACGTTAATACGTTAAACATAACTCGACTGTCGTATTTATTGTAGCATTTTCTAGGGAAAAAAGCGAAAAAATTTTAATTTTCTCAGTTTCGGTATTCGAAGTATCACAATACCTTATGAATACAGCAAATGCGAGCATTTTACGTCGACTATTGTTTTACGAACATAGTTGTCGTAATCTGGGAACGAAACCTCGAGGGAGAAGCTAAACGCGTTTTGTATAAAGAACGTTGTACTAATTAACGCAGTACAAATTACATTTTACGAAATATTTCACACGAGGCAGTGGCTGCTGTTGGAACTACAGGGCTTTTGATTCATTCGAAACAAGCGACTGCGAAAATTCGTATTTTGAGCGGTCTGTGGGAAAGAAACGAAAAATCAATTCTCATTTAAATTTCATCAATTATTTCACTACTCGGAGGAATAATGTTTGGTAAGTTGAAGGAAAAAGTTTATTTTTAAATAAAGCTTTTTCTCAGACTCCCAAGTTTATTGCCGTTTAATTAAAATCAGTCTTGGGTCGCGTGATTCTCTCTTATTTGTACTACCTAGCAGAAAAAAAAACTAATTTTGAAAACGTCACAATGAGTTTTATTTTAATTAAGTTCTGTCTCATTTTGTAAAAAGCTTAAAAAGAATGTAACTCGTTTCTTTTTGCGAACAAATCAAACCACAGGACCGCAAAAAATACGCCTGAAAAAAATTCTTTTCAATCGTAACAATTAGCGATTTTGATGAAAAGTTTTATCGACGTAGCATCCCTTGAATTATAGTTTGTCGAATTTTTCACCGTATTAACTCCCCTATATTTTTTGATTATTCGAAACGTTTTTTCGTATGCGAATACGAATAAACGCGGAATATTGAAAGTGATTCTTTCGTAGATTATTTTTTTGCTTAGAAAGGTTTTGCGAATGTCTCGTCGTTAATTCCCATCGAAAAGAGCAAACGGCTTTTCGTTTATGGGTACTCTTATCCTACCGGAGTCGTATATAGTACTTCTTACTTCACTGTTGCACTCTATTATTTGTTTATCTTATACCTGAGTCGAGAAGTTTTCATGAGTAATAAATTTCTTCACTAGTATAATATTTCTTTTTCTTTTTTACTTCCTATTTCGAGAGCTGGGGTGCTGTGACAGTATCCCCCAGCGACCGACGTATTCGTGAAATTAATCATTTTTGGTTACAAGACAAATAAAACCAACGAATAGGGTAGGATTTTTTTTTATTAAATTGCAGCCACAGAAAATCTTGAGGGTGGTGCATTTGTTATACCAGGTGACCTCTTTTGACGGTATAGAATAATCTTGAAGGGAAAAAATTAAAGTTTATTTTTTAAAAATATCTGTGATTCAAGCTGACACGAAAAAAAATCGGCTTGCGTACAAGTCCAAAATACAGTATGACATTTTCATGTTACTTCGCGACGATCATGACCATAAGGTGTTATTTGATGTTACATGTCACTGGTAACCATGCCACGTCACCATAGCAATGACTTGACATGTTACCCTGACGATCACGTGTCACTCCTGACCATGGCACTTCACAATGACAATGAATTGGCATCTATATTTTTCCTCAAACATGAATATACGACGTATAATACGTTTTGAGAAAAAAAAAGTAATCGACTGATTTGTCACCACATATTATCACCATGCCTCTTATCATGATAACATCATGACTAGAGCTGAGAAAAATATTCTACAGCATATTTTTTTATAGCATATTAGGTATGGAATATCCAACATAGTTTTACGTTTCATAAAATTTCGAGTCGATTGAGCCCCTTATGTTAGAGAATATTTTGGCATATTTTAGGTATAAATGCATATTTTAGCATATTTTGAGCCTTTTAAGGGAATATTTTGGCCAAATTCGGCGATTCTCACTGTTTCTAGATGATATTTCAAGAAAAATCCATAAACAGGAGAAATTTCAGAACTGAAAAAAAAGTTCATAGAAAAATTGAAAAATCAACAAATTATTCGAATTTTGATAAAAAAGGTGAAAAACAAGGCCACGTGCCATCCAGTATTGATCAAGAATCGTGCATTCATGTCATGAAAACGTCGCATGGTCCAATTTTCTTTAACATCATTTTTTTTTTATCAATAATTGGAAGTTTTGTCTTTGAAAATTTAAAGAAACATTTAGTAATTTCATGCAACTCTGAAAGCTGAAAAATTTCGGATATTGATTTTGATTTCATGATTTTTTTTTTCTTAATTTTCAAGTTACCTACCAATTTTTAATATTGATTACATTTTTTTTTCTCAATTTTTAAGGTAATTTCAAATTTGTTGTTTTTTCATTAAAATTTTTCAAAGAACTTGTTATTGTGTTATTTTTATTCATTTATTTACACCAAACGAAAGAGAAAATAAAATTCTCTATAAAATGATACCCATATCGTTAGGGAATATTTTTGCATATTTTGCGTTTTTAGGGAATATTTTTGCATATTTTGCGTTTTTTAGGGAATATTTTAAGGTTTTTTAGAAAATAAATATCTCAGTTCCAATCATGACATAATGACATGTTATCATAACATGATCATGAGATGTCACCATGACATGTCATTCGACACATCGCCAAGACATGATCACATGTCATTCATAACCATAACACGTCTTCATGATAATGACTTCTTATGGTATAGTATGTCACTCATGATCATAACATGACCTGTTCTCTACGAATTATTACGATAACATGAAAATTTCACGAATCACTCATGAGCATGACACGCCATCACGACAACGGCTTGCGTTATCGTATGTCACTCATGATCATGATACGTATATCATGATAACAATGGCATGTTATCATGACACGAAACTGTCAAGATTATCACATGAGCATGACACATCGCTATGATTATGGTTGCCATGACAATCGCGTGACACTTTTTCGTGACGATTTTCGATTTCGTGCACCATAGCCAAAACGTGGAAATGTCAATAAACTAGTGTTAACGTGATAAATTGACTTAATTTACGGTTAAAAGGAATTCAGACGAGAAAACTCGATGCCTATGCAAATGATATTTTTATCGCGACAATATTCATAACATTAAAAATATTCTCTTTTAAGCTTAAAGTTAATATTCATCCGCAGTAGGACAATAAAAAGTTGGAAATTCGTTCATCAATAATAAATGCCCCGGTTTTTACTACTTGAACTGTACCGACACAGGCGAAGAGTTAAATTAAAAATTTACGCGCCGCTTGTGTAAATTTAATAACAAAAAGGTTAATAAATGTATCTATAAGGCGTGGAGTCTGCGAAGTGTATGCACGTAATGCCATAACCATGAAAAGTTGGACGACAATAAAAACTTCTTACTCGGTTTAATAGTGTTGTTTCATTAGGAAAAACATCATTTATGGTGCTTTTGAGGAACTGCGACATCGATCGAAAATTATTAGAACGCATCTGTTTTGTGAGAATATGCCATCTTGAACATATGCCGGTCGTATCGAAGGAGGAAAAAAATCCGTTTTCGAGTATCTAATCCATTGCATTCGTTGGGAAACATGTACCTAACTAACGTCACGTGTTTCGTAACAATTTACTATGCCTTTGAACCCTGTTCTTATGGAGGTCAGTAAACCGAACGAATGACATTGAATGAAAGCACCAATCTGTCGAATTGACGTTTCAAAAAAATACTAAAAGAAGGCATAAAACGACCTTACGAATAAGGGGTGTATTCGAACATGGTTGACGATAAAAAGGAAAATGACCCCATCGGAATAGCATCAATCATCGTCATAAGCGTATTTAGAATGTAAGCGCGTAAAAACAGAACCTCTATAGTAATTTTTGGTAAATAGGCTTTTTCGGGTACGTCCCAGTACCTTATTAGCAACGTGCAACCAAAGATAGAAGGCGGAGGGTTTATTCAACTAGAATTTTTAACGACTGATCATTTCGTGATAATTTGCGTGTTACACGTGCTACCGTTCGGTTGAATTTTCTAACCGCAATGTGACGTGAAATTATGTAAATTTGGGCCCGCGCATAGTGTAAACATAATCGCAATGACGATTTAGTGTCGTTTAACTTTATTTCTTTCGATCTTCGTGACCACGCGTATAAATGACCGACGAAAGTATTTCGTGGTTCTTTTGCCAGCTCTGGCTAGTGTTGAATGATAACGTTTCGCTTTGATACGCCAAATTAAAATTTAGCCAAAAATACGAAATTGCCGCGTTCTAAAATGCAGAAGTATAACTATTATAATAATAAAAAATCAACAAATCAAACACGAATTTATATTCGGTGTATTCGAATAGCTGTCAAAATTTATGATTTTTACGAGCAAAATACCGTGTGCGTGTATCGTAAATCAAATTTCGTTCAAAATGAATACCAAATGTCTCCTCAATCTGGCAACGTTGCTTTAGCATATGCCATTTTAACGGAGCTTCGGTTATTTACGACACCTAATATTAAGATATTGTAAGTACACCTGATACACTGAAATCCTTTTCTTTTTTTTTCAATTATAAGAAAAATCTGTACCTACAGCTTTCCCTAAAAATAATATCGATGTTATGCCGAGTGATATATTGAAAGTGTTTTCGAGAGATGGTTTAATTTAAAAATTTCAAGTATAAATTCACGAATGTTTTTTCTGACAAATATAAAAATACTCGACTACTCAACTTTTCTTTGGAATTATTTGTAGCCAATCTACTGTTCAATTTTTCAAAACACAATTAGACGAGCGAAAATATCCTCGACAAATCGATTAAAAATTACGTTAGAAGTGGTTATCATCGTCAACGTGACCAACATAAATCTCGATCCATTCATAATGGATAATCCAAGAGAACAAAAATCAACTTCAAAGGACCTCGAGAGAAATATTTCATCTATGTATCACACGTCTTCGAAGATTCGATTCCAATTCATCTATAATTAATCATTTTACGCCAGCACAATTGTTTTAGTTAGATTACCCGTGTTAACACAATCGATTGAATTCTTCTCAGCGTGGAAATCCGCCCCAAGGTTTATTTGCTGAAGATATTCTCGCCATTCTCTGAAATCGATTAGTTACAGTTTCATTCGGATGTACACATCTAATCAAAGTACTATTTGTAATTTAGAATCGGTACAAGTTCAATTAAACTGGCGATTTTTTATGTAGGTTGAGGCACGCGGTTGCGCAACATGAGTTTAAACTGATTTTGGTTTGTTGGTCATTCGTACCCTTCATGAAAAATTGATTTTATTGCAGGGATATGACTGCGGGTCTATTATACGTATTGCTGGGTGCACTTATGATGCGCTCAAGTAGTGTTTCATAGAAATGACGTTAGACGATATTGCAACTGTCAAGCGAGGTATCTGATATTTGGTGATAATTGATGAAACTAACGTGCAAGTATCGATAGGACATCGATCAGAGTAATCATTCATAGTTGCAAAATTTTCAAAATTTACTAGCAAGTTTAGAATTAAAACACAATTTTTAAATTTCTGACTTCTTTCAATATTGAACTTACGAGGAGGTACCGCACATTAGCGCTTCAACAGAGTCTTGCCAGTCCCAGTAGCTAGAAGGTATACGTATTATTTGTTACTGCTTCTAACACAAAAATGGGATAAAATTACTTCAAGGCATCGACATTATACTTATATGGACTGTTAATTGTTAGCAAAAAACTGAATGTTTCTTGTCTCCGGCCGCGGTATAGCCGTTCTGTAGAACCCGGATATGGCGCATGCGCAACGACTCATTCGATTCGATTGATGCACACATGGCTCATGTGTTCACGGCAACCGCCGCACTCAGTGATAAGAATTGATGCGCGATATCTAACTGCGCATGCGCAATGTCCGGGTTCTAGGAAACGGCTATACCGCGGCCGGAGACAAAATCGTCCATTTAAATTAGCAGCCCATATAAGTATAACGTCGATGCTTCAAGGCCTCATACTTATGTGAAAAATCAAAAAAAATTAATCAATCAGAGCACGCGAAATTGGTGGTTTACCCTACAGTGCCACTTCGTAGGTACGTATATTATTGCGTTCGTTACGGTATTACTTTTGTGATGAAATGTTCGAAACCCTATTGGGACTGTCAAGCTAAGTGTCTGATATCTGGTGGTAATTGATGAAACTAGTGAGGGGATACCAATGAGAAAGACGCATAACGTAACAGTAATCGGTTGGTTCTTATGACGTCACAACATGACGTCACCGTGTTAGTCTCTCTGCCTATGTCTTCAGTGTTTTCACCTTTGTCTGTCTCTCTCTCGCTCTCTTTTTTGCCTGTACTCTTTTTCTAACGTTTCTCTACCTGTACTCTTTGAATGAAACATGTCTGTCTGTCGTCTGTTCTACTTCATGAGCAATTTTTATGAAAAATTTCAATATTTTAATAATTCAACTTTTTTTATAATGAATTTAGACCAGTTTTCTCATTTCTCTTTCTCTTCCTTTTTTACCTGTAATTTATTTTCTTGTCTCTACTAAACTTATGCGCAATTTCGCACAATAATTTTCAATGTACTACATACGGCCTAAAGACTAGATTAAAATAAGAATTAATTAGACTACTTATAAAAATATATTAAAAAATAAATATAAAATAATACCTATTTAGACAATTTTTCATAGAAAGACCCAAAATAATCATTTTCAAGCCATTAACGACCTCCAGAAGAAGAAGACGATACGACGCGAAAATAAATTAAAATAATTGAAAATAATAAACATTAGTAATTATCGTGGAAAAGACGATAAACAAGATAACAAAGAGAGACAGAGACGGAGTTACAGAGAGACGAGTAGAATAAACAAACAGAATAATGACGTCATAAGAACCAACCGATTACTGTTATGTTACGCGTCTAATGAGACGTCGATCAGTGTAATCTTACGCATATGGTTGCAAAATTTTCAAAATTTACAGGCAATTTATAAATTAAAATACAAAATTTTAATTTCTGACTCCCAGCGGTTTATTATTGAACTTACGAGGAGGTATTTCACATTAGCACTCCAACAGATTCCTGCCAGTCCCAGGAGTTATTCATTTGAAAAAATTGGCGTTAAGAAAGCGTTTACCAAGTTGTCCAAAACAGGTAAACTTGCTTAAAATTATCTCGAGAAAGTATCATCTTGGGAAAATTCAAATAAAGACACGTGCCTTTGATGATTTCGAACGTTCATTAGTGAAAAGGAAAAAAATGAGCTGTCTACATTGTTTTTATAACAAGAACGGTTATTTTTTAACGCGTATATAAAGTCAATAATTTGGACGGATTTCAATTAAATTAACCCTTCGGTAATTATATTAAATCCTGCTGTTTCATTGTTCCGAAAAAGAAGAGATATTAACGCGTTCGCCATTTCGAAACCCTCATTTGGATGGTTTATTTTGAACGCAAACCTTTTGGCCTTCTGTATTCAAATGTTGTGAAAAAAACGTTCTTACTTTGTATTTACATTTACGTAACGTTTAAAATAACGTAAAATTTCGATGTTTTTAAATTATGCACTTGACGTTTATATTGGAATTGTCGAGTTGGGTAAACAATGGTTAACAGTGCTTCTTAATAAGTAGTTAAGCGGTGTATGGTTTTAAAACGCTTGTGGAAATTTAAGTACATACTTGAAACGAGTATCACTGTCGTACGAGCTTCATGATGGAAGGTGTAAATCATTTTTAAACCGCCATATTAAGGTTATTAAATTATATGCGGGAAGTTTCAAGGTTTTTCATGTAGGAATTTTGAAGTTTGGACATATTTGATGCGGAGTTCGTTTACGTTTATGGTAAAGTTGATATGGATGGCATAACTGGTATCTGAGTTAACCAAGATAATAGGTTATTGTATGAAAGATGAAAGTTACAATGTTGATAATCTGAGACGCGACAAGATGTAGCAACGTGGTGCTAAAAGATTTTAAAATTTTAATACGCATCTGTGAGAAATTTACAACTGATAAGGAAGTTCGTTGGTGAACGTTTGTAAATCCTATAGTTGGTGCGATTTATTATACCTAATAAATATAAATCTCGTGGCATTATTCCTTCCAAATCCTAGGATTGAAGAGGTTTTAACATGTTCGTGTTATCGAAAGCGATCTGTGATAAAAGAGACAGCAACGCTGTCTAGCGTCTAGTTTAATACCGGCACCGGCGAAAAATATGATAATTCTTATCAATTATGTAAAACATCGTTGCGAGTTTCATAACTTGTTGTGCGAAAGCAGAAAAGGCCTCATTTTGCAGTATCTTCGCGAATACATACCGCAGACGAATTTAATTTAGTCGCTATGTTTAATTATTCAACTGGGTCATTTACATGTTATGATAACCGCTAAGTTGCTTAGTTGCTTATTTCGGTTTCACGGCGCCGCGTGCGCGTTAAAACTTTCAAAGTTATCTGAAAAGTTGATTTTGCTAGTGCAATTTCACACCTCCGCATCGTCATCGTATATGAAACCCGTGTAAACGGGAATGCGTCAATTTTTAGCCTTAATTATACCTAAAATATGGTCGCGTTTTCTCCTACGTTATCATCTGCCTAATACAGATTTAATGAAAAGCTCGTCTCCTTGAAGGGTTCGTCTTGGAAATAATTTTTTTTTTGCAAGAATCGCGTTTATGCGTATGTTACGAAGAGATCGGTACGTTTTAAGTTAGTCTAGACTCTCGAGACGAGTTCTTCCTGAGTTGACATTAATTTCGCATGGTATTTGTTTAAGAAGAAGCTTACAAAGCCTTTAATTTTGTTAAGTGTTGAAATTTGTAAACGCCCTAAAGCATTAAGACGAGTAATATTTACGTGTGCGCTACGACAGCTGTAAAATGATTAGTTTTCAATTCATTGTTCTCTTTCAATTTCGATAATATTATTATGCTTTGTACAGTCAGCTAGGAAGCCGCCGGTGGCATTTTAGCGTTTTTGTTTTCTTTGAAAATACTACAAAAGGCTCCTTTATGTTGTGGGTTTATAATTTTAATCGCGGGTGGATTTTTTTCATCTTTGGAGCTGTATAACAGTAGGATGCTGAAAAGTAGTGATCTATCTACGCACGAGTTATGTATATACCAAGTATATCAATATCAATATCTATATCTATATACTTAAGATCTACACCTGGTAAGTTCCAAGTTGTCCCGGTGTGTGTAATGTTTACCTGTGTAATGTGTAAACATAATTAGAAGGTGTAGGTAATCTTCTTGTTCGGTGTTTAATTATCTTGAAGTCTGATGGTAGAAATGTGGTCGTTTTTCAGAAATTAAAATTTACTTGTCGCCATGTTGACACGGGTCATAATAAAATTTAATTATATTCATATTTTGGTCTTTGATGCGGGTGCGAAGAAACACTGGAGAAATACTCATTAGGTATTGTCTCGTATGAATTAATAGTTATTGAATTTTGGCAACTGTCCAACATTCTCGCATTGTAGTTCTCTAAACTGACCGAAAAGGGTTGACAGCGGTTGTTTCGTCGAGAAGAAATTTTTAGAGGCGGAAATTCCATTTAGTATACGAATTTTGATATTTCTTTTCTCTTCAAGTTTTCTTGATTACAATTTTTTTTCATATTGGGTTAAACGCTTTTCTACTATTTCGCAGTGATTGAAACGGATACAAATATTGGTTTTGGTTTCGGTTTCGGTTTCGGTTTCGGTTTTATCTTCAAGTGCGTTTCGATTTTCGGTTTTTGGTTTCAATCCGAGTTTGATTGATTTTGGTTATGGTAACGGTTATGGTTTTTATTATGTATTTATGTTGGTTTCTGGCAGAGATGGCAAAGTTCGTTCACGTTTGGAACGTAAACGTGAACGAGAACGCGAACGTTGAACCGAATATGAACGCGAACGAGTCATGAACTTCACGTTCGCGGATGAGAATTGAATTGTAAATTTCTTGAGGGTTTTGCCATTTTATTGCATAATTTCTTTTTTTTTTTTCACAATACATTGTTATTTTTAATTATAGATTTTATTATTTTGTGGTGTTGATCTGCAGAATAAATTTTCGTTATTTTTCGGAAATCATTTTATTTTTTCGCGTGTTCATTGGTAATTTGAGTTGAAACTTGTCCATTTACAATTCCGAGTGACCTTGGAATTTTTTTTTCAAGTTTCAACATAAATGCGAAATTGCGAATACGAACGCGAACTCGTTCCTTTATAAGAACAAAAACGTGAACGGAACGCGATTGCGTTCATTTTTTTCCCGAACGTTGCTAATGCTATCGCTTGTTTCTGGTTTGGGTTTGAATTTCCTAAAAACAGCTCATGACATGTTGATTGTTGAAAACCCATTAAAAACTAAAATTATACAAAACACGAAAATAATAATCAAAATATGTTTGAGCTGAGATCAATTAATCGTTGAATTTAGAATTTACCATCACTGGACTTACTATTTTGTATCTTCGAGCGAATTATGAAGTATTGGTGAAATTGAACATTTTGTGACTGGCTTCTGTTCATTTACTACTTTTTCAAGTCCACTCCGATGGTGAATTCGATGATTTTCGATACGGTATATCGATATTTCGATATCGATTTTATTTTATAAATTTTTGTATATGGATTTCGATGCTGTGATTTTCGCGTCGATGTCTAAATTTTGATATCGCAGTTTAGGTATTTTGACATTTCGATGTATCGATTTAATTTGTCGATTGTTATGTTTCGATTTCGACGATTCGATAATCTAACATGAATATTTCGATTTTGTGATTACGATGTTTTTTCAGTGTCGATTTTTTCGGTTTTATTTCTATATATCGATATTTCGATATCGATTTTATTTTCGATGTTGTAATTTTTACGTCAGCGTATCAATTTTGGTATTTTGATATTTCGATATATCGATTTAATTAGTCGATTGTTATGTTTCGATTTCAATGCTTCGATAATCTAATCAGAATATTTCGATTTTGTGATTGCGATATATTATTTTCGTGTTTTGCATCATTTTCAACATGTTTTAAGCCTAGAAAAACCAAAACCATATAAAAGTGGGATTTGTCTTGGTTTTGGGATTTGTGTTAGTTTTCATGAGGTATTCGTTCTGGTTTTGGTTATTGAGTGATTTTTCTGGTTTGCTCATATTTTGGTTCTGATTTCTGGTTTTGTTCCAATCTATACTGTTTCCAGATATCACGATGTGGATCATATAGGTATTGTGATGTATTTAGTTGGTAATTATGCGATAGATAGAAAGTAACTGTAGCTCATTTATTGAAAACAACTTCAATGTTTTTTTTTCAGATTACGGGACGATGTTAATTAAAAAAAATACATGTTATATCGAAGCGATTAACCCTAAACGTAAGTTCATCCATTTACTATACCTTTATCTACATAAAATTATGTATAGGATTTAAAAATTTCATAGTTAACGCTTTTTTAGTGAAACTAATTGGTTGATCGTTATGTTGCACTTAGCGTAGTTTTAATAATAACGAAGATAAAAAATCCTCTGTTGAAAAAAAAAAAGTTTTTAATCGGTATCTGCACGCAGTATAGGTTTAATGATAAAAGTAGAAAACTTCGTTGTAAGGAAAAGTTAACAACGTGTCGCGAGTCTCATTTTTTACATTTTCCGGTCGGTGGTGGTAACGTGAAGAATGAAAAAAGCGAAATACAATTTCCTTATTTTAACATGTTTGCATTTTCGTTAGATCGTCGTGGCGACTTTTTTATCGCGTTGAAGATTTTCACACCGGTGGAAGGAAATACTTAAAATGCTCCGCTACCGTATAGAAAATGTCGGGGTACGTGTTTAAAATATGCGATAAAGTTTTAAATTTTATGCTAAAATTACAAGCACCAAAAAGAGAGAGTCATTCTATAAGGATCAGAGTTCTAGTGCATTAGCAAGGTGAGCTTGGGAGTTGCATTGCAATAAAATACTCGCATTAGTGCAATTTGTGCTCGCAAATTATGTACCAAAATGAAAACTTGTCGAAATAGGATGCTTCGAGTAATCAAGTTTCCAGTCGAATTCAACGTTAGAATTTTTTTTAAATAATCGTTTAGTCGGAACGTGCTTTTATTCGAGTTTGATTAGCGTAAAATAATTGTAAGATTTTCATTTTGAAACGTATTCTTTGTGAAGTCTTCAATTAGCATGTTGATCCCGTTGTTTAAATTTTGTCCTCGATTTAATCGAATAATTGCGCATTACACGGAAGAAAAGAATATCGTGTTAAACGTCTTACGATATCGCTTTTTTTAAATAGAAATTTCACGAAATTTGATATGATTTAATTGCCATCGGGTGTTTGTCGTGATTATAGAAATCTTATACAGATGTATAAAATCATGGAGAAAAAATTAGAAACGATATGTATCGCATTTCTTCGATAAAATCGATTCAAGTGTACTATTTCAAATCAACCAAAGTGCTTAGAAAGGAAAAAATTTCATGCAAAATTGACTACGAAAAAATTGCTGTAATTGGGAGTTTCACAAAATCAAGCAATTAACGAGTTTGAAATTCTCTTGAAATAATGCGTTGTTCTGGTTTTGCTGATTGTTGAAAAAGTGTCATAAATGTATTTGTTCCTCTTTACTAACAATAAGATGGCAAAAATAATGTTCAACTATTTCATTAGAATATGTACTACGATTAATGGCATTGTATCTCGAGTGCTTGAAAATCTGTAACCATATGACTTATCATTAAAGCAAAAACGCCGTTTATGATCACCCAAATGGAAAATTAAATTACACTTGGTGTACGCAGCCAAAAAGTTGCATAGCATGCATTTGTTTACTCGTTCGCCAAAGGGTAACCAAACAGCTTAAAGGCACGCACAATTACATCATTTTCGAAAAATTACGCTTCGAGTTATTGGAATTTCTGCGAAATTTCACGACTCGCTTTTAACGACAGAAACACTGAATATGCGATTGCAACAAAAAGTAATGTAATTAACGACGCAAAAAATCGTTTCGAATGGTCGCGACAAATTCGCAAAATTAAGTAAACTTGGTGGCACGTGTTCAACGTGCTACGTTCAAAATCACAAAGCGAATTATTACGCGAAGCTTCACAGCGTATTTTTCGTTACGATTTTCTGTCGTCATAATTCGCAATTATGTTTCCCTAAAACCGCCACACCGTTTGGTTTGAATTAGCGGATATGTCGATGGCTAAAATGCCTCACCCTTGTATCGGAATCTAAAAATAAACCGCAACTCAAATGCCAACGCCAAATGTAGCGGAAATAGTTTGGTTTATATGCGTGTTACACGTGTTATAGATGGAATGCCGATATAGTAATAAGTTACATGCTTATTTTCCGTGGCAAATTTAAATCGGAAGTATCCTTTCTTCGTGGATGAACCAGAAGTACTCGAAAATTAATCTGTAGATGTAGAATTGAAATCGGAAATTTATTTCGATGTCATTGCTACAGTTAGCATTATGCCTATCTTATTGCTCATTTTTTTATACATTTTTACAGCTATTACTTTATTCTTTTCCCGTAGTTGTTAAAGTGATAAACTACATCTCGTGTGACGTCACAATAAAAGATAACTGACGTGATACCTAAAAATAATGATTCATCATTGAAGCGTTTCTCCCGAGAAAGTTTTGTTTAAGAATACTCCAAACAAGTAGACTACGACGCGACGTAGACAATTAGACTTATTGATCGTGATTGACCAATATGTAATTTATCAAGCATCTTTCTTTTTTCTTCTGCGTAGAAATTGTGTAGTAGGTATGACTAAGAGCTAAAAAACCCTGTGAAATCAATTGTTCAAAAAGAAGAAAAAATTAATTGGTACAATTATTGTAATTAACCGGAATAAATAACGAGTCAGGCCCGGTGAGAGGAGGGGACGTGCAGAACGTACATTTGCACCGGGTCCCCAATTTTTCGAAAAGCCAGCAAATTTTTGTGGGTTATGCCCGTTAAGATAGGGCCTACTCAATGGCAACGGTTGCACGTGATTCCAATAAAGCGCGACGCCCAGTCGCTACCGCGTAAGTTACGTGCCAATTCGCGTCTCGCGTAATTGAAATCGCTCAATATCGTTTTTTATAAGTTTTTGCTCGATAATTCAAAAACGACGTATGGTACGAAATAAAATATATATATCAACTTGTAGGAAATTGAATTTTCTATCGTTAATGTGTTTTCAGAATTTCGATAGGATCAACGATTGGCCAGGTATTGGCAAAAAACCAACTCTGAGTGGAGCTAGAAATTCAAAATTCTAAAATTCGTAAAAAATCGAATAATGAAATTCAGCAGCTAAACGCTTGGTTTTGACGTTGTTTTGAAGTGAACTTAGAGTTTCATCGAATTCTGAGAGTGCCACCCAGGGAGGTTCCCTTGTTTGTTTAAACCAACTCATAAGGTTCTTATTAGTCATATCACCTTTGTACTATATTCTGTTATACCTCGTGGTGTTAAAGCTACTGTAATGCTGATCCCCGAAAAATAAACAATTCGTTTATTCAAATATCTCCGGTCTTCTCTCAAAAATCTTAATCCTCCTCTTCTAATCATGCCTCTGGCTTAGGCAGCAATATATGATTCTTTAAACTAAAAAATTAAAAATATGTCAATGAAAGTTTGGAGCCCGCAAAATTGTGCACCTAGGCTCGAGTTGGATTTTGACAGCCCTTACGAATTTTTCTAAATCTGCGAAAAAATGTTATAAAAGCATTACTATATACATTAGGCAGTTAAAGTACATTAATGTATTTGGCTGTTGAAGTTATCATTGGGAGTTATTTCTTCCATGAATAATAATTTTCCATTGCTCATCGGCATTAGATTATGCGCCAAGTGTAGGATATTTCAAGAATTTCATTATAAAAGGAATATATCGCGAAAATTGCAATTTATAGTTTAATCGTCCCTTAGTTCGATACAATTTGCATTTTATATACCAATCGCTTTTCAACAATCGCTGAAAGGAATTTTCTGGTCCTTTTTACGTATTAGTTCTACGATGTATCTTCGAATAAAGTCTTTCATCATTTTACATTTCTATTATTTGATCTTATTATCTGAAATAAGCATAGGAATGCCTTTTGCAAAATGTTGTAAATTACGAAAGTAAGTAGTAAGTACACGTGTGTACGTGTAAGTAATACATAATGTAATGTACTTCTGTACATACATACAACATACTCAACGTATTGAATCTGAATATAATTTGTAAAAACTTCTCATGGTTCGCGTGTTTTGTGTCGTAATATTCGTGATCTTTTAAAGTGAATTTTAAAATATGATGAAAAATTATTCCTTCGATTGAATTATGTCTAAGGTATAGTTCGAAATGTAATTTTCCGAAGCTGATATCGTGTATTGAATTTTGAAAAGGTATAATATTTCATAATGTGAAATTGAGTGATGTTATTACTGCATTATATCGAATCATAGGTATTATTTTACAGAAAAGTCGTTTCCTTTAATTCGTATGAGACGAATGAATTTACATTGCATGTTTGGAAAGCATGTCTTCCTATTCTTCGAATTTCGTATAAATTATAAGAGAAAAAAGTTCAAATTCTTTATCGAAGTAGTAGGTAGCTAGATACCTTACCTATATAGGACCGTAAAGAGAAAAATCCGGGCCTTGGGGAAAAATTATAGGGACCTCCTTCCCTTGAAAGGGCTCCACATTTTTTTCCAAAAGATGCGTTATTTTTTACAAAGGCTTAAAACTCACGCGGGCTGGGGAAACCCCATTTCTTTCTTCTAGTTGGACCTGTACCTATACTTACACCTACCTATGTACGCCTATTATAATTTTTGTGCTATCAATGGAAAATGAATTTCTAATTTAGCAAATAAATTAAATTGTGAGATTTGTTTTTACATTAAGTACCTCAATTTGCATATTCATGATAGCTATTTTTGCACCTTTAGAATAGAAAGAAAATTCTATTTTATGCTGTTCCCATACTACTTACTTTTATAGGTAGTTAGGTGCTTCTTTTTATACGAAAAATCCATTAGTTCACTTATATCGAGTTTCATATTAGCTGATAAGAGAAAAATAGATTTACGACGAACGACGAAGATGAGTTACCAATTCGAAAAAAAAAGCTTTTAAATCTCGTTACCTTTTCATTACGACATGTTAAAAAAAAAACAAACTTACACGCGGAAAAGAAAACTTAAAAGCGCGATGAAACTACAAAAAGAACGAAACCCCTTCTTTTCGCCGATGAGAGTAATTCTTATGCAGGGAAAAACAATCATTAGTTTTCCCTTATTTCTCACGAGCAAATCACACCGTATAATACCATTATTCATCACGAAGCGCGTTTTAAATACGCGAAATTACGCGGTAACTTTGAAAATTAATCACAGCAGTCGTTGAGTGAACCTAAGTACGTATGTTTATTTTCCCCAGTCGATGAAATTTTATAAAAAGAATACCGCAAATGGGAAAAAGTTGTAAAAACAATGAACGTAAATTGCGAATGTAGCCGCGTAAACCATGTCGATTTGTTAACAAGAAAAACACACTGTGAGCGAAAACGTATGGAAAATCTTTTTTGAAAGAGAGCAAAAACCCATAAAAGTAATCCTTTATATACGGAAAACTCGCTAGTACCATAAAAGCAGAAAGGTAAAACATTAATGGTTCCATAGAAATTACATGTCATGTAAAAACGATACTTACCGGTAAGACACAGAGAATTCAAAATGAAATGAATTTTCGCAAATGACATATGCCAAGTTGCGACGTGGAATATTTTCCTTGTTTTTGATACCCCCGGATGAGCGGCTCGTGTCACCTATGTGGGATATTTGAAAGATCTAAATTATCTAAAGCGTTAATGCGATTTATAATTTTAAATTAGAAAATCCATTAAGTCAAACTTGATGAAGAAATTTCCTACACGATGTCGTGAATTATGTACCAAGGTGAGGAGAAAAACTCGTATGGAATTCCATATGGTTTTAACAGGGTGAATAAAATTTTCCTCCGATGTGATATTACGGAATTAAATATGGCGAAACTTAGGCGGCTTTCGTGGCTCCTTGGTTGTTTTGGTTACGGGTGCGATAACACTGAAAAGTGCATAAAATAAACATCGCAATTGCGAAGCCTCAACGTAAATATTTTTATACGCTCTTGATTAAAAGGGATTATGAAACTTGAATCCAAAAAGGGTCTAAAATCGACGGTACGCTTCGGTAAACGATTCAGGTGGACTTGGGATATTTTTAAATTCGAGTAAAAATGTATGTTACGCAGTGTTGTCAATTTGTTATACTTGGAATGTACGTTACACGAAAACCCACCTATGGAGTTGGCCAAACTGCAACAGCACAATTGCAAAAGCCTAATATATCACTATATTTGTGCAGCGTATTACGTGGGGCGAATTCTGACATAGTAAAACCATGATTTATAAACTATGCCACCTCATTTAAGTATTATATTTTCGTTAATTATACCGCCTTTTAATCCCATCGGAGAATTAGAGCTATGCATTTGAAAATTTCCACCAAAATATATTCTTTTTCATATTTCAACGTAGTAAAATTATCACATCTTTAAATTTCATCGATAAAAATACGAAATTCCCTCGTAATTGTTCCAAATGTACATATAAAAGCCTACAGCGAATCTCTTGAAAAAAGCCACTTTAAATAATCGCGAAGAAAAAGGTTCATCCGCGTTAAAGGAAATAATTGATTTGAAAGTACTCCTTTTAAAGCTTTTTTTTTTCACTTTGATAATTCTCATACGAGCAGCTTTGATGTGAAATTTTTCGCAAAATGATATTCCATAACGAGCAAGACTTTAGAATTTCATTTCTAAGGAAATTCGCGCGAGGTAGGATTTTGCATATAAAATACGATATCGTAAAATGGCGGAATTGCTGTTTTATAATTTCATCTGTACTGATAGGCAGCTCGACGTTGCGGGATTACCTTCAAATGGGCGCGAATATCGGTTTAATGACCTTCTACGTAAATGAATCGGCAAGCAAAACAAAAGCTGTAATTTAACGTTATAGGTTAACTTATATTAAGAAAGTTTTGCTTAAACGATGTTCGTATAAAATGGGCAAAGACATGCGTTCGAATTAACGCCACTTATTAAAGGAAACGAAGCTTTCGGGGCTTTTGGCTCAAGTGCAAAGCTGTGTACGTAGTACGATAACGACGTCGTCACGTAAACTTTATTTAGTGGATGCGGTATAAAAATAGTGCAAGTTTTTTAAGTACATTTTAATACAACGTTATCGGTGTATAACCAATGACATAATGATGAATGCCCACTTTTAAGGTGTAAAACTTATATATCGCATGTTGGAAATTATTTCCTAAGGTAGCTTGAGGTTTCGTTAAAAACCGAGGTGCTGAATATTCGTGTTAGACCGATAATAGCGGTACTTCGTTGTAGAATTACGTACTTCGGAAAAATGTATATTTTTGGAAAAGGGAATGCCTTTGAATTGGGTATAGTATTAATAATGTTCACCCAGAGTAATCATCTGATTTTTCTATTCGTCGTAATTCGGAAAATTTCCGAGTTTTTTGTAGTAACGGAGTAATTATTGAACACCAAAGGTTGTTTTTCTTAATTTACAGCGTAAAATTAATAACAATACTTCTTTCATGTATTTGCATGTGCAGATAACCGCAGAGAAGAAACCTTGCGGCAGAAGTTAGAACTATGTAGTTCTGTAGAACTACAACAGCTAGATTTTTTTCAAATTCACACATATGAGCAAAACCAAGCAACATTTTTTTTACCTCTCTTACTACTATTTCAAAATTTTTATACCTCAATTAGCACCTCCTTTCAAATTTGAGGCTTTTAAAATCAAACTTTGCCTTTTGTTGTAATTTCAGCGTTAAGGGTTAACCAAGAACTTTCCATTTGAAGAAATTTTCAGCATCCAAACTATAACAGGAACTGAATTAAAATTTGATGAATTTTTTCGCGCCTTACTACATGGATAGGCACTACCCTTGATTTCGTTAGCCTTCAAAAGTAACGCTCCTCATCGGTGATAGTTTTCAAGTTATGTGCCAGAGCGAAGACATGAAAATGTCAAAAAACTCAGTTGAGGTGTTTTTGTGAGGATTGAGATGATTTCAGAGAAGAATGTTTGGAATAAAAGCTACTGGAAATTTAAAAATGAACATTTTTTATCTCGAAAATTTTCCTGTATCTTTTCAAATTCTGTCATGATTTTACTAAACTGCTACTTACGTTAAAATTCTTATTAAGAATAGAGTAAGTTGCACGTGAGAAAATTTTAACTAATACATGTGTAAAATCAGGTTACATGAAATCGAAATAGAACACGAACATCTTCATCTTCCCTTAACGAGTGTAGAATGTAGTGCTTACAAGGGAACCTCTCGAGGTGTCCGGCTCGGATTTTAACGGGAGTTGAATTTTTGAAAAGAGCATGTCAAAAAACCCCCAAAACCAAAATTTTAGCTGCCCAAGTTAACTTTTCGATTTTTGGCGAATTTTTGAAATTTGAAAATTACGAAATTTCAATTAAAAATAAAGAATAAAAAAAAGTAAAAAAAACTCGAAAAATAATTTTAAATCACGAAAGAAATGTTTTCCCCCTAATTGGAACTCGCTGAACTCGAAAATCGCATCGGCGAGCCGTTCTGGAGCCTCCAGCGCGATTTCCATTTTTCTCCAGGAACTTCGAAATGCTCCAGAAGGCGTCAATTTGAGATTGGGCAGCTAAAAACTTGTTTCTCTCTTATTCCCAACCTACTGAACCGACTTGACTACATTTCCGGGAAATTCCAGCCGGACACCTCGAGTGGTTTTTTCCAGCACAGGTTTTTTCATAGTAAAGCATTACGAATTGAAAAAAAATCCGTTTTTCGTCCACGCATATCGGAATCAACTGAAAAATACTATTCCCCCTAATTCGAACCCGCTGAACCCGAAAATCGCATCGGCGAGCCGTTCTGGAGCCTCCAGCGCGATTTCCATTTTTCTCCAGGAACTTCGAAATGCTCCAGAAGGCGTCCATTTGAGATTGAGCAGCTAAAAACTTGGTTCTCTCTTATTCCCAGCTTACTGAAACGACTGGACCACATTTCCGGAAAATTCCAGCCGGACACCTCGAGTAGGTTTGTCCAGAACAAGTTTTTCACACCAATGCACTACGAATTGAAAGTTTTTAGCTGTAATGCTTTGCTATGAAAAAACCTGTCCTAGAAAAACCTACTCGAGGTGTCCGGCTGGAATTTTCCGGAAATGTGGTCAAGTCATTTCGGTAGTTTGAGAATAAGAGAGAACCAAGTTTTTAGCTGTTCAGTCTCAAATGGAAGCCTTCTGGAGCATTTCGAAGTTCCTGGAGAAAAATGGAAATCGCGCTGGAGGCTCCAGAACGGCTCGCCGATGCGATTTTCGGGTTTAGCGAGTTCGAATTAGGGGGAAAACATTTCTTTCGTGATTTAAAATTATTTTTCGATTTTTTTTTTATTTTTTTTTATTCTTTATTTTTAATCGAAATTTCGTAATTTTCAAATTTCAAAAATTCGCCAAAAATCGAAAAGTTAACTTGGGCAGCTAAAATTTTGGTTTTAGGGTTTTTTTGACATGCTCTTTTCAAAAATCCAACTCTCGTTCAAATCCGAGCCGGACACCTCGAGAGGTTCCCTTGTTAGTAATGTTAATTAGCGACGTGATAATTCAAATAATCATTTACTTTCTCGAATAAATTTTTAATAAAGGGAAATCGATGGTATATAAAATTCATTGTCCTACAGAGTAGGCCTACGGTGTGCACTTATTTATAGCTTAATACACCGAATTCATCCAGTTATCTAGATCTGAATCGTTGATATTGAACGTAATTAAAACGTCCGATGGAACAACGAGAATATATTTCTTTTATAGCCACGAATAAAACGTACACATCCATCACCTGAACTAGAAAGATCCCCTTGTAAGTTAAACGAAGATAAAGTCATTTCTAAGATATCGACTACACCGTTTCAATATGGTTAACTGTGAAAATGACGGTCTGCTGGAATAGTTTCGAAGTACTTGGATATAATACTCACAAAACGTGGACTTTGAGAACGAGATGACAATGCAAAATCTCTTATGTTTGCCCATAAATGCGCAAAAATAACGGCGGCGTATCGAAGATAAAGAAATATTTCCGGGATTTATTTGACAATAAGCATGAGGCACTTAAGAGCACTTAAAACTTTGAATTTTCACCGATGTTTTGGCGCATATAAAAAAACATTATCGAGTTGCGTGCATTAACATTTTATCTGCGAGGTTGAGCATGCACCTACATATGTTCGGTGTACGTCTACTTATAAAGAGAGATTTATTTTCCGAAATTAACCTAGGATTTGGATCGGTTGTTGGATGGGCTATAGAGAAAAGTATAAAAAAAGTTCCTGCTCGGAAGTCGAAATGATAGAACAAATTCGTAGTAAATCCCCTAGGAGATATAACACACCGTTGGTTAACAATGTACCTTTGAATGGTAAGCTGCAGCGAATATGCAACGATTCTAGATTGTTTTGTATTCTGAATCGTTATCACTGTGCGTGGCGCTGTTATATGTAGTTTCGTCATGACCACTGGTTTTCTTCGCAATAAATTAAGTTGTTAACATCAAGGAAACAAATATTGGTAATAATGTTGATATGGTTTTAATTATGATGAGTTCGTTATGTAGGTTCTTATACCATTTACCTACTTTATTCGCCCATCAAATGATATTCGTTAAATAAACATTTAAGAGATTATTCAACGTTGATTCGTTGCTATACTAATTACAAAATGCGTAAACTATCGAATACTAATTAAAATATTCGGATTAATGTTGGAAATTATTTCACGTACTTGTTAATACCAGTTCCATGGGTTTGTGTTTGAATGATGTGTATCACGTACGGTGCTTGCACGATGGTAGCCTTTACCGCGGAATAATTTAACAACGTGACGTTTATCATGACAAAGTAAAGGAAGAACGTGTAACAGACGGAAAATGTAAACAACCTTTCTGGGGTTTGTCGATTTGTGCATTTGAAACGAAAAAATGATCAAAGTATTTTCAAAAGTAATTATACTCGTACTCGTGTCGTTTTTTTCTACGGTTTAATTTTGTCAGCGGATTCTGTTTGCGAAAGGTTTGTTGGATCGTTAGCTTAAATTTGCACTTTGTATATGTAATTTATATTTTGTTGAAATACATGGTTCTGTTCCCTTGAACTTTAAACTTTGAATTGGGAATTTGGCAGATGACTTTTGATATTTTCGTGTCTTTGCTCTGGCACATAAGTCGAAAACCGTCACGAATAAGAAACGTTACTTTTAAAAGGTAATGAAATTTAGCGCATTGCTTATCCATGTTGTAAGGCGCAAAAAAATTCATCAAATTTCAATCCAGCCTCTAGTACAGTTGGGAAACTGATTTTTGACATTTTTTTTGTCTTGGCTATGGCCCACAAATTCGAAGAACGTTACAAAAAAGCGTTACGCGGTTGTCACGGTGACGTGCCATTCTCATGAGTGATAATTTTCATGTTTTTATGTCACGATAACATGTCATAGGTGACAGGTCATTGTTATAGTGACATGCCATGATCATGAGTAATATACTATGTCATTACAAGTCATTATCACGGTGACGTGTAATGGTTACGATTGGCACGTGATATACATATAATGACTTGTGATAATAAATGTCATCGGAATGATCAAGTATCATTGTCGTAAGTGACATGTGATCATGTCTTGGCGATATGTCGAATGACATGTCATGGTGACATCTCATGATCATGTTATGATGACATGTCATGGTCACCTATATAATGACATATGACATAACATTGTCATGATTTTTTCCTCTCAAAACGTATGATGTATCGTACATACATTCATGTTCAGCAAAAAATATAATTGTTTTATGTCATCGTGCTATGTCATAGATAGCTATCATGGTCGTGATGACGTACCATGGTCAGGAGTGACATGTGGTCATGTCATGGTAGTACGTCAAGTGACATGATATGATGACAAGTCATGTTGCGTGTGGCATGTGACATCAATTGACGTCTTCTGATGAACATCATTGTCACGAAGTGACATGAAAATGTCACTCTGTGTTGCAGACTTCGAAGTGACATGAAAATGTCACACTGTGTTGTGGACTTGTACGTAAGGTGATGCTTTGTAGTACATTTTTTCGATAGAAAGCTCTTGGTCAACTCTTGACGCTAAAAATATAACAAAGGGCAAATTTGATATTAAAATCCCCAAATTGGGGGGGGGATGCTGAAATTGAGACATAAAAAATTTGAAATAGTATTTTAATTTGATTAAATTTAATTTCAATTTTTTGTAATTTCAAGTTCGTCAAAATATGAAGTTGTTTGGGTAAAGTGCTATATTATTAATTTGGATTTGTAAGTATAAGTCACTTCCGCAATATCCATTTTATGACGTAGTACTTGAAAATCTTAAATTCACGAAAGTTGATCGCTTTTGGTGCAATTTTTATACGTGTGCGGTTTATCGCAATATACTCTATACAAACTATACGTACTTATTTGTTGAAGATCGGTTACCATGGGAACTGTATACGCGGTTTGTATCATTCGAAAAATAATCCGGCTTTAGAGAATTTACCAGACAGCATGGCGACTTGTCCATCATTTTAGGCGAGTTTGCTATTTTTTCTAAACATCGGAATTATATAGTTGGTTGGCGTTTCAAAGGGTGTAATATACGCGTGTACCTTTGGTAATCCTTTGTTTTGTAAATGAGTGATATCAACGTTGTTGAACGAACACCGCGACCACGTGTTTGCTGCTGGGTCTAATACGAAATCTCGCTTATGGTAACAACCTTACGCAGCTTTGTTTAGAAAATAAAGTCTGTGAACGAAAGTATAACCTCGAGTAGCCTTAAATAGAATTTTGATAGATAACCTTTGGCGCGACAATGAAAAAGAAGTTTATTTGAATCCCAGGGTGCATGTCGAAGTTGTAAAACGATTGAGGAGATTTTGGTGTTTTCTTTTTTTTTTTTTATTGAAAAACGGATATTATAAGTTTTGACTGCGTAAAGGAAGAAGACACTTGTCATGATTGTAAGGTTTTCTATTTTTGATTTTTATCGTCGAACATGGTTGTTTTTGTTTGGCGTATTTTTTATGTGATTTCGTTTGAAGCTCTTCAATTGCATCTGACGTATGTGCTTTTGAAATATTTGTAAGAAGGCTTTAAAAGGATCGGCGAATATTTTTTACTCGTGTATGTCAAAATGAAAACATAGATTTTTGAACAAGTTCGTCAAAGGAATATCCGCCAGCATAAAAGGTTAAATAAAGATTATAAATTTAACGCTCTCGCTGATATCTGCGTGATAATTTGAAGAGGAAAAGGTGCATTATATGTATTATATCAATTCACGTATATATGGAGGTATTCATACGAACTACACATGCTGTATGCGTCATATGTTCTAAAAGTTTATTCGCTTTTGCTTAACGTCATTTTAAAATACCCGGAAAGTACTTGTCGTTCAGATGCTAAGCACGTATTCTCGTACTATGCATCATCAAGCCATTAACTGCATCTTTTCATTTTTGCCTTCAGTGTTTCAAGCTCCGAATATACAAATGCGTACATAAAGAGTAACGTGAGATCTGAAAACATTTCGAATTACATATACGCCTAATATGGTATTTAACTGGGCATATTAACGTAAGAAAGTGTAAAGTACTATAAATTAACGTACGATACTGGAACGCCAAAGCGGTACGAGAATTTGGTGGAAAAGTATAGGTAACCCTTGGGAGCCATTTGTACCTTAGCTATTCGCCGGGTCGTAGGATGTTAGGTAAAACGGCCCTCGATATTCCTTATTTCCGCCACCCTTTACCGAAGAAAAAAAGGCTTCTCGTTTTAAACACCTCGAAGGTATTTTCTCGGCAGGTATTTGCGTGCATGCGGAAAACTCGTGTTCCTTGTGCAAAACCAATGGCACGTTTTCGCAATAAAAATAAGGGGAAAATAAAAAGCATCCTGAAAGCCGGTATTGTCCGTGTTACATCGATAATGCATCCACCACATTCAACCTTTTGCGCTTTTTTTTTTTTGGCTGGCCTATGTGTAAAAATATATGATATATGATTTCTTACGCAATACGAGAAATTTGTTAAGTTTTTTGTGGGTTTTGGTTCTCGAAATGGCCGTAGTATGGGGGAATTTATGATGTGAAAATTTCACGCTTCTTGGGTCGAAAATTAGGCATTTTTTATGCGAGAGTTAAAGGTGAAATATTTGGATTGTGAGATATGTGACACGACGGAGTGAAACTTGCGTTGAAATGCTAATTGTTACTCAACTTTATTAATCATACTGTATGACTCCTACGAGAGTTATAATTTTCTATCTTTTGTATGAATTGTAACGTGGTTGAATGGGCTGCAGAGCGTAGTGTCATTAGGAATTATTTACCTGTTTGTTCTCAGGTATATTTTTACTGTGAAACAAGGGACTGGAGATTTTTTTAAATTAAATTTTAAATTTTTATTACCTTATAAGATTTTATAACAATTTGCCTATTGATTATGAAACGCAATCGTTAATCATCGAATACTCATTTTGATGAGCTTTTGTAGTAAGAACTTTGCTGACATACAGAATTTGTTTGTTGAGTAAGAAACTGGTAACAACGTAATGTTACGCAACCGACCGACTGTTTGTTGAGTGCTGAACTGGTGAAAACATGACGTTACGCGAGCAACCGGCCAACCAATCGACCGACCGACCATCCGACCGTCTGTTGAGTACTGAACAGTGTTGCCAACCGATTTTGTCAATATCCCCAGTTGGGCCGAAAAAAATCCCCAGATTGGGTAAAAATTCCCTAGTTCACTAAAAATCGTTAACGGATGTTGTAATGAAGCGAATCTCTGTCATGAATGCTATTGCTACGAATGCTGCTTGATTTCACCACTTTTCTTCATCGTAAAAGGTGTAAATAAAATAAATTAGCAAGATAACGTGCATTAATTTGTATTTTAAAGGGACTCGTTCATTTTCTTATAGTGATCCAGTCACTTTTAAATATCGACGAGGAGAAATGACTTATTTAATCAAATATTTATCCATTTTATTGTTTCAAAATTCAAAATCAAAAGTTTTACCATTAAACTACTATTTAAGTTATCATCATTTATTCGCATTTCACGTCACCGGCAAAATGAAAAAGAAAAACGCGCAAAATCAATAATCATTTTCATTTATCATCAATGTGCACAATTAGGCAAAGTAAAGTAAATATAAGTAGTAAGTAGATGACAAACGATGTAGACTTTGGGCAATGACAAGTACATCAAATATTATCCTGGATAGTGGATAGTTCCATGTTCTGGTGAAAGAAAAAAGTACATTTTTTCATTTTTTTCAATACGTTATTCATTTTTTGCTTGGTTTTTTTTATGGAAATGTGGCAAAAACGCAAATTTTTCATTCAAAATGAAGGAAATTCCCTAAAAATGAAGAAAATTCCCTGGAAAAGATGAATTCCCTAGAAAAAATCCCTAGACACCCTAAAAAGCCTGAAAATCCCTGAACCTAGGGACAATTCCCTAGGGTTGGCAACGCTGGTACTGAACTAGTGGAAACATAGTTACACGACCGACCGGCCAACTGGTGCCACGTCATCACCCTCCCTCCTCCCTTTTTGCTGCGCGCGCATTATCTGTTCAACTTATTGAATTTCATCTTTAATTCTACACAGTGTTGCCAGGTGTGGGAATTTTTCACTAAATTTGAGAATGCTGGGGATTTCTGTGGGGATTTTGTACCAAATTTAAGGATTTTCACCATTTCCGTGACTTTTTTAAATGTTTTTCCTTCTCTGTTCATTATTTTCAAAATTTATCATTACAATTTCATCTCTCCGATTTTGTTAGTTGGTAATGTCGACTTCTTACACCATGTAATGACCAAAAAAAAAAGAGAAAAAGTTTGTTGTGGAAATATAGTCCGTTTCAAATAAGAAGAGAGTGACGTCATGAGGACGATCGTACTAAAAACCAAAACAAATCATTGCAACAATAACAAAAATTGATAAAAATAAAGCTTTATTTTGTTTGAAAGTGTGACTTATTACCTTTTCCTTTCCCCTTGAATACCGCGTCGTCTATACCAATTTTTGACGTCACTCTGACTCTCTTCTAGTTTGAAACGGACTATACAGACATAAAATAGAGGTGGGAATTATTTGTGGGGATTTCTTGTTTCATGAAGTGGGGATTTCTTCAAATTTCACCTGGCAACACTGATTCAATAATTTTATTTATATCCTCTTTGTATTTAATATAATTGATAAATTTTGAACTTCGTTGAAACCGTGTGAAAAAGTTCTCATTTCTGCCATGTGTCTTCCTTGACACCTCCGATTTTTTTTCTCCCTTAGTGTTTTTCGACAAATTACTAAAAAAAAAAAAAAACGAATTTCGACTCCCATATTCAACGGAACCACCAAAACAACAGATAATGAACAAACATAAACCTCACGAAGCGATATCCTCCTCTTGAATTTATTTTGAATAACGAACAAGGAGCTGGTATAATGGTATAAAATACAATTCTACGTTTTGTTTCACGAAACTACGAGATAAAGTTGTTTCTACGGTGCGGACTTCGATAGTAAATAGCGATTGAATTGTCGCGCAAGTATTTCAGTCGGATGGCGGTAAAAGCGCCAAGAAGAGAAATTACATAATTCTCATTTTTCGGTCCATTTCACCCGAAGTTGATTCATTTCGTCTTATCCGAGCTTCTTATCTGCGAGCGGCAGGTAAATGGTTTTTCAACCCCTCGAGTAAGACAGACTTAAATCGCGTTTGGCGCACTTCAAAAGAAAAATTCCCATTATAGTCGTGTCATGGTGTAAGATATCTGACATAGGTTCCCCCTCGGTGTGACACATGACCTTTTGGGAATGTTCTATCGCGCCACTAGATTAAAAACATTGTTGCGAATTTCTTAATTTTACGTTACGCACGTGGTATTTTGAAAAGAATTTTTCTAGCTTCATTAAAAGCTTCTTAGTGTGGTTGCCCTTCGTAATAAACATCTTTTTCCAACGTTCGACGCTGGAAATCATATGACATACAGTTTCGAAGAAATGATTCGTGTTTACGAGCTGTACGATTCGTAATGACGAATCTTTACATTCGTACTACATGGTGGAGTCGTAATTTCAGGCGTGTTTTCTGGTGTTTCGGCGCTTTTCGGTGGTTTACGTTCGCGTGCTGCATGGTAAATGGGAAAAATCAAAAAGAGATATTTCCTATAAAACTTTTACGGGGACAATACAACTGTTGTAATAGAAGTTTTGAGGTGCAAGCGCAACGACCAAGATGGTAAACTCCTTGGGGATGTTATGGTTGGACGATTTACCAAGTAAAAATCTTTTGGCGCGTTATCCTCTTCTAATAAGAATCGAACAGTGCTTCTCCTTTTTTGGATGTATACTTGAAACGTTGTTTTTTTTTCACAATTAGCCTATGTCTGGGATATGTTAACGATCTTTGTATAACAATCAAGCTGATCTGTTGTGTTTATTTTTAATAAAACGACGGGATATTGCGCGCTGACGGAAATTGCTGTCAGAATTATAAACAAGATGTGATGTTATTTGTTTCCAGTGATTAAGAATCATTTAATTTTAATTTTACAAATCATTGTACAGCGATTTTTCAGTATAGCGAATGTCTGTTTTCGACTCGATTTTCAATGTAAATGTACATGAATTAATAAGCACAAATCCGCCTGCAAATAAGGAAAAAAATTACGCGAACCTTTTCGCAGCACTAGAATTTTATCGTAGGTAGATGAATTTTGAAGGAATAGCTAGATTAGTGACAAACCTTTTCGGTAGTTTCATTGGGTATGCTTTTTTGGTATATTTTATTTCTCAATTCCTGTCCGTTCGGATGTTCTCATCGAAAAAGTACTAATTTTGGGGTGAACTGTTTCGTTGGAAAGTCTGACAGGGGAGAATTTCTAATGAGAAAGAGTGGTTGCCTCCAAAAGTCAATTAAGTCTGACAGTTCACTTATCTGAAATTTGTGTTCACTTTGTCTGGTAGGTACTTTCGAATGATTCGTAATGTAGGTATTCTTCGACCCAGTGAAATGCATTTTTTCAAATAATGTGTTGTACTTATGTTTAAAATAAAGGAAAAAATTTCAAAAAGAATAAAAATGCGGAAAAGAGATTCGCGAGAACAAATTTTTCTCAGGAATATTTCCTACCTGTTTAAGTGAGAATACGCTGAAGTACGCTGTTGTTAGTTACAGACTCCCGCTTGATTGCTTTAGACGTCTTTTCCGTATTTCGTCGTTCATCTCTTTCTAATCTAATTATTGTTTTAATTATATTTGAAAATTTCAACATTGATTAGTCTTTAATAAAGGTGATTTTTAATGAAATATGTTTCATAGATTGCGAAGTTCTGGTCAAGGGCTTCTGTAGTTTATTATCGTTCAAAACTCGGTTCATTTTTAGTGTATCACGTAATGTAATATTTCATTGTTTTCAGCGGTAATATTATTAATATGATTTTAATTATTTTAATCTTTCCTGAACCACGAACGTAAGATTTTTCATACCAAACGACGCCGCAGAGTAACATAGTGATAAATTTTTCTAATTAAATCATCATTTGTGGAAGGTTTAACATAGCCAAAGTCCATTAATCAAGTTTAATATGATCCATGGTTAAAAATAAATTTACTTCAAATTTTTTGCGCTTTATAGTACGAATTGAAGCTTGAGAAATGTTAGCTATCCCTCGGTAAGGCGTTTGAATAGGAGCAAGTGAGTCGATGTCTAGGAGAAGGGGATTTAAAGCTGTGCGAACAGTCTTTCTTAAAGTATCCGTAATTACATTAGTCTTCAGGTCACGTTTGAATAAACTCGTACATCGGTGCGGGGATACCGGACGAGGAAAAACTTTCGAAATATACCAAGCTAGTTGCATTCCCCCTCTTTGGAAATTGCAAAATGGTGCGTTTGCTCGGGTGCTCGGCTTCGTGTAGGGGCCTCGTTGTGATTTATCTGCTGGCGAATTTTGAGACCTTTCCGGCTCATTTTTTTCATTCGTTTTAATGCACGTTTTGTAGAGACGGTTAATTTAATGTTCCCTCCTGCGAAACGAAAAAAAACTGAGTGATTTCCAACAGTCTGGCGCCCGAACGTGGAATTTTGGAGATTTTTAAATACGATAGGAATCGAGTTTACGTGGTTTTTGCGCGTGTGTTTTATTTGTACAACGCAACTATTGCAGATGGAATTTAATGTTGTGAGATGTTCGCTATGTTTGTGCTGTAAGGGTTGAAAGTACCGAAGTGGAATAGATACGAGTTTAAGAACAGATTTTTGAACCAATTAGCGAAAATATTCGGAGTTTTAACATTTCAGCGAATCCAAAAAGTGTTATTAATTTTTACGATATGTTTGGTTCAATTATTGTATTTTTGCTCCATAAGAGAACATTTATTCAAATATACGAACAGATTTCGTCATTTTAATCAATCGTCTGCTCCTAAATGGTGCTATTTAAATTTTCATTCGTTCATTTGTTCCCTTGACAGTGGTATCTGCGAAATTAAGAATTATTTATTGGAGCATCTGCGTTTTTGAATTATTAATGTCTTCGGTTAAAAGGTAAATTTCTTCCTAATTTCTACACTTTATCATCAACACAAACGGAAGTTAGAAATAATATTTGTGAAAGCAATCCGAAGCCATCGTTCGCTATAATAATGTAATACCATTTGCAAAATGTCGACTTCGTTGAAAAGTTATCATTAAGTAATGAACATTAGCAGATTTTGGTACCTAAACATTTAAAGAGCCTCTTTTGAACATTTAATCAAAATATATCAAAGAAATTTCATCTATCTTGAGTTATCAGATAGATTTACTCGTTAATAGAATTTTTAAAAATTTTCATGTCTTTACTCTGACACATAAACAGGGTATTTAACAAGTAGCAAAAGCAGTGAAAGTAGTGAAAAAGTAGTGAATTTTGGCAAAAAGTAGTGCAAGAATGGAAAAACCCGAAGGCGCGAAATATTTTTGAAAAAATTACTCAAAAATTATTCATTTTTGATAAATAACTGGCAATTTTTTATGATTTGGCAACACTGTCGAAATATGTAAAGTCATAATTTTTTAAAATTAAGCATGTAATGCATTTTTTTATAATTTTAATTTGATTTTTTTTTCAATTATGAAATTTTTTTTAATCTAAAATTTTACCTCGTTGCCGTGAAGAAAGTGGGGGGGAGTTGAGAGGTTCTGGAAAATGTGGAAAAGAGGTAGTAAAAAAGTAGTGATTTTTCAAAGAAAAAAAGTTCGTTAGATACCCTAATAAATCGAAATCGTCACGAAAAAGTGTTACTTCTCAAGGGTAACGAAATTCAGTTGGGTGCGTTGCATATCCATATTTATTGTAAGGCGCATTGAAGTTCAATCAATTATCACTTAGTCCCTGTTATAGTTAAGAAGCTGTTTTTTTTTTTTTTTAATAGAAAGCTCTTGATCAACTTTTTATACCACTATTATGGCGAAATGCAAATTTTGATTTTAAAAGCCCCAAATTTTGAAGGGTGGTGCACATTTAAACCTTAAATCCAAAATTTGAACTTTTTGGTTCCATTAAAAAGAAAGTTATACTCCAAAAATCAAATTTTCGACATTTTTGCGTCTCCTCCAAGTTTTTGAAACATCTGGAAATCATTGAATTTAATGCATAAATTAGTCCAGTAAGTGAGCAGAGAAGCCAAGATATAAAAATGTCTCTGACTTGCGGACTGGTATGCGAGCTGATATTTTTGTATTTTATGAGAAAAACCGGCAAATTCTCACTACTTCGTTGAATTGAATAATTTCATCTCATAAAATTTACATTTCATCATCGAGTTTTTGTACCCGATGTTTTCAACTTTTATAACATAAAGGTGGTTGTATTTTTTTCTTCGCTGATAAACTAAAAGAAAAACTTCTCAAGTTAATTATCATTTAAATGTTACCTGATGAAATTTTCTAGTCGTTTATGGTAATGAACGACGTGCGATTTATGCCGTTTTGTGTTTTTTCTTCTTCAATTGTTTAAGTTCAAAAGGAAACGTGATGTGTGTTTTTTTCAAATTGGCATGATATTTGTTGGTAATTTTTTAATGTTTTTTGTTGGAAAAAAATTGAAAAAGTTTTTTCACAATTTTTTTTCTTTTTACCTTTCAACTGTTGAGAGCTTGTTTTAAATTTTTGATGACTCGGATATGAGAAAAGAGGATTCTGCGTTTATATATATTTTTTTGAAGTAAAGAAAAAAACTAGCTATCTATGAAATGTATAGTTTTAATTCATATTCCACTTGAATACGTATAAGACTATTCAGTAAATCAGCCTGAGCCGTGGAAAAATTTCCATTGTTTTTGAGACATTTAACGTGTACTGGTAAACGTTTCATACTTAATGAATGACTTCTGTGTTTTTCACAAGTTTGCAGTTGATATGCATCAAATCGACCTAGTTTCAGATCATAAATGCTATGTGGACTTTGTTTCAAAATCTTGGCTGAAAGAGTATTAGAAATGTTTTACATTTTGCATTGATATTGTCAGATGTATTATTTGCCGACAAACAAAAGAACCATTACAAGATTAAAAGCTATCTAGGTCACTGCATTGAGTTAGAAGTGAAAAATATTACGATCTGTTGTAATTTTGTACTCATCTATTGAGAGAAATATGAAAAAGCCTGGATTTTTTTTTCGCTAAACGGTTCGCGTAAGCAAAATAATTTTTAAAATATTTTTACATAAAGGGAAAAAAAAGGAGAAAAGACAAAAAGATAAATGAAGACATTTACCCTTAAAAGTCGCTAAAGCGTGACGATATTCGAAAGCCAACACCTAGAGAGAGGAGCTATAGAAAAAGTATATCGGTGTAACCATTATACGACGCCATTATAAATACTCATTAAGGCCCTCGCCAGCTGATTCTTAATTTTATAGTATTCGTTATCGCCGCTGAAATATACGGCCCCTGGTATCATCAAGCAAGATATATTAAAATTAAGCTCGCCTTTTTTTTCCACCCTTTTGTATAAGTTTCTGGGAAAATTTCTTTCTTAAGTTAATTTGTTATGTGTCATTTTGGTTTGTCGTAGATCTGTAGTATGTCTATGAACGGGAGTGTTTTATCTCCGTTGCAACGCGATGCAAGCTGCATGTCTGAATTGAAATCCACTTCGAAATGTTTGAGAATGCATTTGAATAGCCTGTGGTCCATATGGTATGGTATTTTCGTCACCTCGTTGAACGGATATATCGCCGTTGAATGTTCGAAACGTTTTTTCGGTAAGTGATCTTTTTTTTCGATTCAGTCCGATTCGTTTGACAGGCTTTTTCTCTTCGTAGATTATCTGGATCAATTGAAATCTGGAAATTCGACCGCTTATCAGTATGAACTACACACGTGCATAGGATTAACGGGATTTTCGGTACTTTTAATACCGTTCTTTTTCGCATCGGCTTTATTCAAAGTTGGTAATTTGGCCAACGATGGATTCAAACTGGGTAAAAACCTCAGTACGTGTAGTGCCAATTCGCAAAGTAGCATCGTGATCACAGGACGAAGCGGGTATCATCGGATGTGGCAGCATTGTGGCCCCACCGCGTCATTGTTTCATTTGATAATCGCGTTTTGCTTTTTAATACCGAAACTTATCATCGAAGCGAGATCCATTCAAACTGGCATTTTACCTAAAAGTAAGTACGAGTTTTAATTACGTATGCATTCGGGGTACGATGTTCTGTACATATTGTCGGTGAAGAATGGAATAAATTTTTTAAATGTTTCGGTATATTTCCGAATGGGGAAGAAAAAAGTGTCATCGAGGACTGTTACAAGTCGGCTTGCATATACAACACATGTCAGACTTTGTTAACCTAACTACGTCAAATTACGTAACATCTGTCAAATACACTATTAGTCAAACCTTTTGTTCCCCGGTATTCGGCGACGTTGTGGCTTGTCGATGTGCTAAAAATTTTGTCACCCTGATTCTCAAGACGTGTAAGGGGCTTTTGCGCCACGTCAAGAGATGTAGTAGTCGAAAATTTGCTAGGATATACTCGTAGGTAAAATGTATAGGTACATAGATGGATGTACTACTGTAACCTTTTGACAAGCCCGATAAGTTCTCGAAATCGGTAAGTTGAAATGCTTTTAAGACGATTATATCTTCTAACGTAATGTAGAATGGAGCAATTTTGTACACGTTGTTCCATCATGTTGTCAATATTCGTTTACACGTTAACGATACTTTGTCACCTATGAGTTTTTTTTTCTTCTTTCGTATTCGTCTATCTTTCCTGTTTTGACTGGTACTTATATTTATCTTGTTTCGACTTTTAAATGGCATTTCGTCGATACTGTTCGTGTTATTTGTTAACGTCGCATTGTTCTGCCAGAGAGGATCCATATTAAGTACCTTTATTGTATCTGTAGTATTTTGTTTGTCGCGACGTGTAATTTAAATAACACGAGACATAGTAATATTTGAAAACAAAGATTGTAAATCAGTAATATTGAAAATTTAAACTCCGGTTTACAAACATATCTCGTCTATGACCGGAGCCAACAGATTTTTATTATAATAATGACGTCATTAACTACGTGTTATCATTATCAAATTGTCTTATTGAATGAAATGAACACAACATAGTATTTGATTCCGTCATAAATACATGAAAAATGAAAATTGAAATTAATGGTGCGAATTGTAGCATTAATTAGGTTATTGTCACGTTTTTTAACGAAAAATGTAATCTGAATTCATCAAAATATACATTATGAGTTTTATCTGCGAAAAGTGTTCAAATAAATATTCTTTTATAAAGAATTTAGTTCGCCGTCAAAAGATACCGAGAAAGAGGCCATTACAAATGCCTTCCAAAATAAAAAATCAGAATGTATTGGTAGTCTATCAAAACTTTGATCATGAATATTAATATCGATAAGACGTTATTTCATTAAATTACAATAAAATGAAATTAAGTTGTATCTTTTTTTGTTGCACCGGCGAAGCCAGGCGCATTGAACAGGTATGCCATTTTTTTTTGTTATATACATGGTATATATACTACCCCCCCCCCCATCAAAAAAATTTTTCAGCATATTTTTTTTTTTAATTTTTCTTTTTCAACAAATTTTATGAGTAACGTACATACAAAGACAATTCACAAATAAACATAACATGAACAAGTTAACAATTTTTGCAGAGAAAAAAATTGAATAATTCTATTAAAAAGGTGGAATATTTTATTTATTTTTAGTATTTTAGTTATTGAAATACATTTTTCTTTTGAAGTTTGAACAGGTGTGCCAGTGCACATCGGGCACATAGCTGGCCTCGCCAGTGTTTTGTTGTTACTAAAAATTAAAAAAAAAAAACTAGATAAACAGAATAAACTTCGCAAGGAAAAATGGAAAATAATTGAAAATGATTGAAAATAAAAATAGAAATGAAAAAGATGAAAAAAAATCTTTTGCTCATGAAGTAATGACGTCATTGTTATGATAAAAATCTGTTTGCTCCGGCGTGCTCCCGATCCGGTCGTATCTCGTCTTATGATCACTGATTTGGACCGTTCACTACACCAGGTAGCGTTAGTGTGCTGCAATGTGATTGGCTACTGATAATACGCATTCTCCGGTGATATGTCAATTTAACAAATTTTATTAAAAGTTTTATTTCAAATTTCAATTTAATGAGTGTGTGTTGAAAAATATTAAAATATCGTCAATTTTGCTGTTGAAATGATGCAGTGGCGTAGTTAAGGGGGGGGGGGGTCCAGGGGGTCTGGACCCCCCCTTGAGGTTTTTGAAAATACTCATTTTAAAATTTTTAATGCAAATTTCAAATTATTTGAGTAACAAACAAGTCAAGTAAATTTTTCCATTTTTTGCATTCTTGTTCTATTCTTCAAAAAAAAAGTTACAAAATTGTAAAGAAAAAAAATACTCCCCTCGCATCTGCCAGTGCAGGACCCCCCCCCCCTTGATAACTGCCTGGCTACGCCACTGAAATGATGAAATTGAAGCAAGACTCGAAAGTAGTAAAGTAAAATTAGCTGAATTAGAAAGCTCTGTCTGACAAATGTTAACAGAAGCACGTTTTGTCAATAGCCAATCATATTGTAGCACACCAACACTACTACCAAGTATAGTGAACGGTCCAAATAGGACATCATGCTTTTGGGAGAAAGGGTTTTTGTTCAATTCTACTATTTCGCTGGTTTTTCTACCATAAAGTTAAATACATAGATTTTTATAATCAAGAAGAATCTCTAGTTGACTAATTTGTCCGTATATATGAAAACCAAGCACTTATACTCGTAAGTGTACCCAGTTGGCTTTTTCGTAAACCATAAGTTTTCTATGGTTAATTAAGCGTTCCCGCGAGTAAAATGATATCCATATAGGGTTGCTCCTTGATAATTTATTTTTCAATGCAGTGCAAAATAGGTACCGAGTAATTTGCGTGTCGGCCATATACATGCCATGTAGTTGCGCTAATATAGGAAAATTCAAAGATGTGAAAAATACTGGCGAAGTTGGGACTGCGGAATTACTCGTACCTCTTGGGAGTCGAAAAAGGGCGCTTTTCTTTCGGAATTTCTCGAGTTTGGTAACTTTTTGTATTTAAAGTTTTGCGCGACGAGAAAAGGAATTTAAATTCTCGCGGTTTAACAAAAATGCGCCAAGTATCTTTAATCCGCGTCTCAAGGCGGTAGATTTCCTAGTATTCGACGAATTTTTAAGTTTAAATTTGCAACTTTAGATAGCCTAGATTTAAAGATTTTAAGACGTCGAATAATTTTTATGGTTGGAATGTACCGCGTTGAATGAATTTTGTCAAAATTTATCGGCTTTGAACTTTGTAGCGGGTTTTTGATGAAGTATACGATGGTTGTTTTATGTGCTCAAAAGTATATCACCCAATGTACCTTTTGGTGTGAAGAAGTTGAACTTAGGGAAATGGTCAATAGTAACAATACTAAATTAACAACACATTTGGTGAAAAAGCTTGTCGGTAAGTTTGATGCTTAAGAGGAAAACATAATATCACATTCCCGAAGGCATTATAAAAGCTGGCCGGATGAAAGTTAATCTAACGAGTTAGTCATGCATGACTTTAACATCCCAAACTATTAAAGGTATACCTACCAGTTCCAATTTACTTTACACATTATGTATTCGTCGTATCTTGCGTGCATATTGCTTTCCTCTATGCTGCTTCCTAGGTTCCTTGATCTTTGACCTAAAACTTTTTAGAGCTTGATTTGTTATAGCCAAAGGATAAATCGAGTATTGTTTACGTTCTGCTTGAGTCTGGCAAAACCAAGTCCCAAAGATTTACCGCAACGGATTAATTTAATGGAAATGAAGGCTCACGAAAGACTTACAATATACCGAAACCATGCCCAATAACATTCTTAATTAAGTTGGAAATTTTTTCCCCTCTTTGAAATTGTAAATACGCTTTTAAACGGTTTTTAAAATCTTTTGTCATAAGTTACAAACCATAAAGGGTTAGTGTTAGCGTAAACTTTTCTATACACTTTGCGCAAACTTCTTAACGATATTTGCCTCGCAGATATTGTCGTATAATGAGCTCAAAAGAGTATTTTCCGGGTAATTTCCACTTTAATTTTTTTCCTCGAGGTTTTAATTTTTGATTTTTTTCCTCATTTTTCCTTACGTATACGAGCCGAGGTTGCGGAAAGTTTTATCATAATGTTTTTCTTTTCAACTTTGCTACTTGATTTCGATGATTTAATATTCTCATTTATGCGTGTTTTGTTAGGCCGGGTTAATCTTTTTAAACTCGTGTTTTCGTTGTAGGTAGAAGTACCTATTTAGTTAATAAGAGAATACCTGTTTGATATAAGTGATGTAAACTCAAGTAGTCATGTTTTAAGGTGTTCGATTTTACTCGATTTAAAAAATATAGTTTTTGCTACGTAAGGATAGAATATTTAAGATGATATCATCACACATTATCAACAAAGTATGTATTTCCTCTAAAAAATTTCAAAAGTCTGGTCTTTTAATTTTGAAAATTTGTATTGCGTTCATTTAAATTTAAGTGTTTTTGATGCAGCATGAATTTACTTACTGCGATTCATTAATGAAATGACAGCAACAAACAATAAAAATTTGTTCTACTTTATATCTTCTTACATACGTAAAGATGTTTTTTATTCTTATTTAATGGGTAATATGTTTTATGGAGTCATAAATATTTATACCCATATTTCGGCTTATTAAACGAACAGAATCTACGATTTTATGTATTACATCTACCGCGTTATTTATATTTATGGTATTTTAAAATGTAACAGGAATACTATTTCGAAATTTTTTTTTGAAAGATATAGACTTCCTACGAATCGAAGTAATTTAACTAAAATTGAAATTTTTTTATGCTTATTCAATTACTTTTATTCACTAGAATTTTTTTGCTAGTTGTTTTAAAAACAGTATTATCGTAATAGTCAACAGCTTTATTTTTACCAATTACTAAAAAAAAAAAACTGAAAAAATGAAAATAATCTGTAATAGGTGAGATTGTTGAAACAAAATTCACCAAATGAAAAATCAAAACTCAGAATCAAAATTTTTGCGATTCGATTGGGAATCGATCGGTCGACCATTGCGCGGTGCGATCGAGTGAAAGTATACTGCTATTACTACTCGCAGGTATAGTGTGCTGCACAATGGTACATAAGATTGATTGATCGAATATTCCTCGTCTTCGTGCTACAGTGTAGTGTTATCTTACTTCACAGTTTAATTAGCTGTCCGTGAAGTTGTGAGAATTTGCCATTTTGCATTTTTTTCTATTCGTGAATTTGCGTATAGCCGCTATTTTATGAAAGTCCGTAGAGGCTAGAGCACGGTTCACAAGCAATGACATAAGACATAAGACATAAGAAATACGCTGGAATCAATTTAAATGTTAAGTATCGTTCACAGACTTGACATATGACATAGAAGTTCCGATACATGAAATAAGAAATAATATTTTTCCATAAGAATGGGAAAGTTATGTCATGACATAAAAATGAACCAATGAAAATTGAGTAAACAAAAATGTTATCATTTTTGACTTGTGCGCAGTCGGTGAAGTGAAATTTGTTATTGTGCAGTTGCAGTTTTTATTTCAATTTTGAATTTTGAAAAATATGGAACATCCCTATTCCAAACTTTTCTCGCTCTACCGAATTGTTAAAAATTTCACAGTTTTCGATGATGTGAAAGTATGATAAGAAATTGACCAATGAGGGTACACTTTCCTTATGTTTAATTTCAGTTCTGTGAACGGCTTAACATAAACATAATTGTTATGTCAGTGTTATTTCTTAAGTTTTTTCTTGTGAACCACGAACCAGGCTTAGGTGTTGAGCTATTCGTAGTAGTGCTACCGGCAAATCTTAGAAATAGGGTGGAGAGGTATTGTCCTATTTATAAAACACGCTTACTTTCTTATATTTCCTTATTGCCCTTTGCATAAGTGAGATCTGCGTATTTTGCAAGGGCGTAACGTTTGTTTTCTCGACATGTGGAATCTACAATACCGATGGAAACAACTTTTGAATCTGACTTATCCTATTTATTTCGTATTATTCGCGCATTTTTAATATACATAATTCGTCACACACTACGTTATAAAATTTCACTTATTTATTTGAAATTTAAAATTGTTACGACGTCTTTTAAAACATGCCCAATCGTGTAATTTTACAAAATTACTTTTCATTTCGAAAAACGAAAGATACCGAAAATGGGTAACTGTAGTAAAAATCCGTTCACGTATTTCGTTAGTTTTTCTTCATTTTAACAAAGAGAATTCCAAATTTGACATTCGATACGTTGTTAACTGATTCAAAAGTTGTAAGTACACAAGACGAAAGTTTATCAAGATTGATTTTCCTTTAGCTTGTCAGCCAGTGTAATCCGTTGTTCGGTATTCGACGGTGTATCAGTGGAAATAATTTTTCAATGTTTAAAACTATCAATGAATGTAAAGTTCAATACGATAAAATAGAAGAAACGTTATGAGATTGAAAAATGGAGAATCTCACGTATCTATCTTAGGCCAATAAAACGAAATAGGCAACTTGGTAGCAGAGCAAACTTCCTTCGAAGATACGTTTATCTGGAGGAAGTTCTTAGATTCGTGATTGACAAATTTCACTGGGGTGGCATCCGCAGAGTGAAATTCGCCGTGTCAAAATAAAACAAATGTTAACTCACGAGTCACGAAATACAATCGCTAGCTTATCACTCATTTCGTAAAATTTTCAGCAGTTAAGTGAGAGCGAACATAAAACGCATCCGGTGCGATGTTTTTCATCGCTGTATACAAAACTTGCCATGAAAAGTTTTTCAATTTTGCGAATGTGCCGACGCCGTCGAATTGGCTAATGTGACGAGAGAAAAAGTACCGTCAGAAATTAAAACGCCGTATCGTCATTATGGTACGTTCGTGTATTGTTCGCATGATACGCGAACTTTTCACGCAATCAGAAGCGTATGAATTAACCGAGTGAAAAATTTTTTCACTCTGTCAGAATTTCGTGTGTGGTTTTCTTAACCCCTGAACTACATCGAGTGTGCGAATTGAATGAACCATTGCGGCCGATGTATTGGCGTTTGGTGGTGCAGAAAGGACGAATGTTATCTGACAAAAAGCAGATTGTTGAAGTATCGACGTACTATATAGATTTGTAACACGCCAAAAATATTAACGAAGATAGACCTTTAACGTCTACAATGAAAAGTTTTCACATTCTTTTTTTCCGTTCACCGGACAAGCGAAAACTAACTTGGGAAAATATTTTTTTATTGCTGATCGAATCCTCATTATTATGACGTTCGAGGAAGTATTTGCGAAGAATTTCGTTATGTAGGTATTGCGAAATGTCCTTATTGGAAAAAAGCAATATGTGACAGATGACGGAATCGTTCATATGAACTTATGCTCGTGCTTTATACGACGGACTAGATAACATCGAAATAAAGGTTTAATATATTATTTTAATTCGTTCGATATTTTTCCCTCTGCTATGAAGTAATAATTTTATTATATTGTTTATATCAACTCTGAAGTCTTTACGTTTCGATCAGGTAAAATGAGTTGTTGAATACTGACGTTATCAATTTCATCTTTATCAATATGTATACTCAACTATACTCAAATTATATTATCAAAAAAAGGAAATACACATTTTGTTATTACTCAACCTATCTGCGCTGAATAATAGTACATTGTAGTACTACAAAGAACATAGCTTCAGCTGAAACGTACATCAGAATCTTCACAATAAGCACGTTCGTTCTTCAACACAACCCAAACGATGAAATGATTTCCAAACATTCGAAACTGAAACCTAACAAGGGAAAGGTAAACATACTCCAGTACAGGTGTTTATACACAGAATATCCTGCAATGATTCACCTCACCGTGCAAGACAATTTGTTCCATTATAATGGAAAACTTAACAAGTTAAACGAAATATCTTTCAGGTTGAGCTGAAATGGGGAGAAACAGAAGGACATAATCGAATAAAATTAATTTGCTTTATGTTTTAAGCAGAAAAAGAACAACTTGGTTGGGTTAATAAACGCGAACCGGCCTTAGAGATGGATCTGCTTATCAATCTGAATAAAATCCCTACTTTATTATGTATAAAAGGATGAAGAATATTTTCCGCGACTAACCTCTTTACAAAGGTTTTTCGTTCGTCGAAGCATGTTTGAATTGTTTTCATATATATGTACTTTTTATGTTTGAAACAAGAAAAACTTCATCATTCAATTAGCTTTACATAGTCAAAAAGAGAAAATTGGCCATGTTCCTTTCGGTAGAGGTTTTTCCCTTCTTGTTTATTTGTATAGAATTTTCATTCGCTCGTAGTACTTGCAAATACATTAGAATATCTCACGAGGTGGCGTAATTTGTAAAAAAAATGTTCGACTTCGAGTACGAATTGGAAATGTGCAATGTTGCCTTGATAGTTTTTCAAATTACGGTTAATCCAAAAATTCAATGTTCTTCTAGCCACAAGAAAAACTCCAGTTGCGATTATTTAGAGTTCAAATTCAATGACTATTTTCACCGTAACCGGAGAACTTTTTTTGTACGTTGTAAAGGTTTCACGTACGTAAAAATGCGATGACGGAAGTCGTTTTTATGATTTATTAATCTGTTACGTTATAGTAAACGTGTACAAAAAGAAATTGTACCTCGATTTTTGATAATTTATCATCTTCCTGCATTATGAAATTTTCTTTGATAAATTCACTCGAAGAATATTTTTCAACAAATGAGTCAACATCAGGGTATTTTTCATTTTATTTTTCATGATTACAAAATTCAAGCCAAAATGTAAGTAAGAAAGAAAATGATATTTAAAAAAGTTATAAGTATTCGTTTTGTACCATAAAGCATCAGCTTGCATACAAGTCCGCAGCACAATGTGACATTTTCATGTTATTCCGACTGACTCCGTGACAATGATGTTCACTAGAAGACGTCATTTCATGTTACATGACACTTGCAACCATACCACTTCACCATAACAATGACTTGTCATCATATCATGTCACTTGAGTGACTTGACATGCTACCGTGACATGATCATATGTCACTCCAAATCATGATACGTCACTATGACAATGAATAGTCATCTATAACATATTATGGTGACATGAAAAAATTAGATTTTTCGTTGAACATTAATATATGCAGAACGCATAACTCGTTTTGAAAGAAAAAAATTATCACCTGACTTATTATCACATATCATTACCACACCTATTGCCATGACAACATCATGACATTCCACCATAGTATGTCATTATTCAGGTCACCGTGACCTGTAATTTTGACATGTTATTTGACTTATCACCAAGACATGATCATTAGTAACTCACAACCATGGCACTTGACCATTCCAATGACGTTCATCACAAGTCATTACATATTACATGTCAATCATAACCATAATACATACCATGATAATGACTTCTTATTGTATAGTATGTCACTCATGATCACAGTACGTCACCATAACATGACCTGTCATCTACGAATTGTTATAATAACATGAAAATATCGTGAATCACTCATGAGCATGACACACCCTCATGATAACGGATTGTGGCATCGTATGTCATTCATGATTATGATATGCCACCGTATCAACGACTTGTCATCTGTGACATGTTACCATGACATGAAAATGTCAAGATCATCACTCATGAGCGTGACACGTTGCCATGGCAACGGTTTCTGTGACAACCGCTTGACGCTTTTTTTGGTAACGCTTTTTCATTTTTTTTAATTTTTTGAGAAGGTTGCTCAAAGCTTCAAATTATGATAAAATTTCATAAACTTTGGTAAATAGAAAACAAAAAGAAGCTCTTTATTTCTAAATACGAGTACATTTCGCGTTGAATTTGAAACTACCCTATTCACGATGCGTTTCACATTTCAAAAATTTGATAGCTATGAAAATATTTTACCTCGGAATTCAGAAGCGTCGAGCGGTGGCTTTTGCTTGATGTATAGGGGTGCAGGCTAGTGGAACGATTTATACGCTAGGAATGATCTTACGAGGGATGGATATACGTGTAAGCTGTTATCACGGTGGAGATATACATATACGAGTATCTAACCTACTGTGCACTATGCAGATGCGTGAACCTAACGAGATTAAATGTGAAGCGGAAAAGAGAAATTATTTTGATCAACAACGCGAATGATTTGGTTACTGTCGCTTAAAATCAATTACGAGGTATTAAAATCATTTTAAATCTTTCCACCGAAGAGCTCAAAAAGATGCCGAATGACCGCTGATATTTTTTGTGTGGTTTTAACATAAGAAAACTTCAAAAGCTTGCGTAATTTCCCCTGAGTGTGGTAAATTTAAAATAACCACTAAAGCGAAAAATTCTTGTATAATACAAAAATTTTGCTAAGTAAGACGATCGTTGACCCTGGAACGTGCTTAGTTTTACTACACGCGTAAGGGGTTCGTAAATTATAAACGCCTTAGATGATTCGAATATGCAAAATTATCGTCGTTGTTGTATTTAGGTATTTTTGATGGGATTATTTTCATACGCAGAATAGTATTTTCTACATATTGAAGGCAAACAACGTAATAATTTTTATTCGAGGATTACGATCTGCTGAAGATACGTATTTTACACTCACTGAAATGTATAAGGATGACCGTATGGAAGTTGGTGTCTCTCGAATGGAGATTAATTACATTTAAGTCCCATTCTAACGATCGTATACCGGTAAGTTGAAAACGTTGGTCCGAATTAATTAAACGAAGCTTACAATTATTCTCTTGCCAGTACGATATCCGTGCATGGCGCCTAAAGCACGAGTCCATATATAACGGTGGTTTTTTTCAAAGAGGAAATTAATCGGTTAATTTTTTCAAAGCCGAAAGTAAATTTAAAAATAAGGTAGAGGGTGGCCCATTAATGACAGATAAGCATCCCTTTAAGGCAATAAAAACCTTGTAATCCTTTCGACTGAAGAACTTTTTTCTTCTTATTCGCCACATCATTCAAATAAATTACCCAATTTGCAAATCGTTTCGGATTCAATTATTAAGGCGATATCGAAAATACCCTTTTAAATATTGTAAATTATAAATTAGACGAAATGCGTGAAAAATACGAACGTAGTTCGGTTATTTTTCAAGTAACCAAAGCAACGTTTTTATAATGAGGTCGTTTTTCAAAATACATCTTTTTTTTCTTTACCAGGCGGTGTGGTTTTCTTAGAAATTTCCAATTATGTATTCAGACGGCGATTTTTTTCTTTAGGGGTTTCTTTATATGAAAAACGATTTGAGCTTTTTTTTCGCCTTTAGTAATAATTTCGTTCGCTGTTAAAGCATTCATTGCGAGACATTTTTATTCATTAATTTTCTAATGTTTCAACTTTCAAATACTTGATGATGCCTTTTTTTCTCGCAAATTTATAATCATTGTTCATTGTCAGGTTACATTTCATTTACGAGTATTCCAGTCCATTTTTTATTTCTGTATTTACCTTATTGAAATGTATAGGAAATTGTCGGAAATGCGTGTTATTTTGGAAATAAGTCAACTCGACGCGGAACAATGGTTGTTTTTTTAACCTTTGAAACGCGACAAGCCGTTGATTAAATTTCATATTGAAAGACGGCTTTTTAATAAAATAGAAAATTGTGTTTATTCGGTAACACGGTTCGGGCGCACGGTGTTATCGTACTTGAATGTTTTTTATTTGAAAAATACTACAGATAAGTTGGCGAGACTCTCGAGAGGGAATGGTATTATTTGGACGTTTGGGATAGGTTTACCTAATACACCGAGTTCCGTATAGTTTGGTCCCACTTCAATTATAAAAGCATTCTTCGTTTATTTATCAAACCTCGAAGGGGTATTACCTTGCTGCGCTATTGCTAATACCGAATAAATTGCATTTGCTAGCATATCTATGTGCGAATTTCCGTGAGTACGGAGTTTAATTAATGATTATCTCGCGCAAACGCCGAAGCCTACGCTAGAATTTTGACCGCATTTTGGTCATGAACGGAGGTATTCTGTGTAGCATTGAATGTAATATGATGTATCTGTAATGAATTTTGAACTGGAGGTAAACCTAAGGTGATGTGTAATTGTCTATATATTGATTTCTGTATTTTATTGGCGTATTTATGACGCTTTTAGCTTATTGCGAGTGTAAGCAACATTAAGTGATAAGGACTAAAATTCGCGAAAAAAAGTACTTACGATTTGGAATATCAATGATGTATCGATCAGTAACTGGATAATTCACATGCGAGTTTTGAACTGGGAATTTTAATGGGAAATAAAATTCAATTTACATTTAAAATAATATTTATCAATTAATTTTTTCAAAACTTAATTGTTGGCCACACTGAATCCTGTTAATACATTGTCTTCAATTTTCCAGTTATCAATTAATTTTTTCAAAACTTAATTGTTGGCCACACTGAATCCTGTTAATGATACATTGTATTCAATTTTCCAGTTATCAATTAATTTTTTCAAAACTTCATTGTTGGCTACACTGATTCCAGTTGATAATACATTGTCTTCAATTTTCCAGTTATCAATTAATTTTTTCAAAACTTAATTGTTGGCCACACTGAATCCTGTTAATACATTGTATTCAATTTTCCAGTTATCAATTAATTTTTTCAAAGCTTTATTGTTGGCTACACTGGTTCCAGTTGATAATACATTGTCTCCTATTTTCCCTGTTTTATCGTTTATCAGTTTGCTTGTGTGGTCGTAATGATAATTCAAGTTTACTGATAAAAATTTTCCTTGAAACGGTTTTAGAATTTGGAGTGGAACTGGTTAATTGTGTATGCAGCAGTTGATTTTTGATTATATATTTTTATAACTCCTGATACCGCTTTAAATTTGCGTGATCAATCAACTTTTCTACTTCGCAGCAACGAAGGGTTTATAATTGAAAAAAATAATGCCTATCCACATTTATTTTGTTAATAGCACGGATAAAAGCATCAGGAAATCTATATAAACCAAAGAAGGGTATGCACTTGGGGATAAAATTACATATGACGCATCGATTACCTTACGAGAGACTCAGCGATCGGAAAAAATAGAAAACATGTTTTTTCCACTCATTTTAAAATGACGAATAATTGTTTTTTTTTTACTTGTAGATATGATTTGGAAAACGGATCTGGATTTCCTCATCCCACACGAACCCTTATCTTCGGTATCGTTGAATTTCACAACATCGCTGAGCGTGCCGTCGTCTTCAGCGACTACAACGATTTCAAACTTGCAACCTAAATCGTTACCTTTATCAGTTACACCAGGCCAGGAAATTCTCATCAGCGGTAAGTTCTTTAGGGAGGAATATTCCGCTTTCATGGAATTCGAACAAACTGTAATAAAAGTCCTCTTCCGTTGATCGTTAAATTTATCTGAAATAGAGATACGCAGTATGTTGGAATATCATTGGACCGAATGATTAGCAGCGCGTGTTTGTTCTCGTCGTTTCACGTAGATATCAGCTCATCGCTGTAATTTCGTTGCAAAAAATTATTGCTGCTATTAGAATTTAATGGAGCTTAAGGCTGTTTTTGAATGAGGGATGAAAATAGGGGACGGGATTTCCATGTGTGATGAAATTATCGACCGGATGTAATCTTCGGAATCGTAAGAATCTGATTTATGACCATGGTTATGTTATTTATTGAACATATCTTGTTCGAATTAGGTATTAGCGAGGATGTATCCTTAGAATATCGAAAAATCGCGCGGATAAGTATTTATCGGACTGTTGGGAAATGATGTTATTTATGGAAGAAATCACTTCTATGTACGTTGTTTAAATCGATAAACTGATATTTGTCTGAAATTTTTGAAATGTTGGTAAAAAATGTTTGAAGTTGTTTGAAAATGATTTATGTAATACAATTTCGGTGACGTATAAACGATTGTTCATGTAACGCACGATGATTGTAAATATACTGAAAGAAGAACGTTGTTTATTATGGTTTATGGAGAATACGAATACAATTCAATAAGTGTGAAATTATACGTGAATTTCGCGCCGGTATTCGTTTAATATGAGATGACGCGAAATTAAATTTTGTTTAATTACGTGTCTAATTAAATGCAACGTAAAATCGAAATTTTAACTTCATCTAGACGACTCTGTATCTGCGCATTGTTTTGAATTTATCATATCGAACGTATACGAGAAATTTATTTCCATTTCAACAATAGGAAGGCAAATGCTGGAGATTCATAAATTGTAATTTTTTTGTCGTATCGGGGTTTTTTTGCAGCAGTCTCCAATGACCGCAGGCCTTTTAGCAAATTAATAATTTCAGGGATGAGCCTACGCGGCCAGTTGATTGCGGCCGGTAGCCACCCTCTCGTTTGGCAAATTAGATGACCAGACTAATTTCGAACCCTAAAAATTCCCGTTGAAATAATTTCCGCTTTTCTGCGTACACGAGGTGGTCACGATATGGTGTTAATACGATTTTTTTGCTCGTTTTGCAGATGATACGAACTTCGGATCTGTATCCATCGAGTTTTTGAATTACGCGTTGGCTCTTTTCATTTATTCAGTGAGATATCCGTCGGTTTTCTGGAATACCAATAAATATTTCGGCATTTTATTCTCGCTCCAGTTGCTGGTAAACAGCGTGCAATGTTTGTTGATGCATGCTGGAGTTTGTATTCTTTACAAGGTGAGTTTTCCTCTATCAGAGGAAATGTGCGTGAAATTTTCCTAAAATTGAGTTGTTTTGTTTCTTACGACGGAAGAATTTCATTTAAATGGAGTATCTAATGTGATGATTTTTTTAGGTCCACGTTGTCGGTAGTAAGGAAGCCATACCATTGTTGAATTTAAGATTGAGTAAATGGGCGTTGAAATTCGGCACTCCGTTTATTTTAAATAAAGAGGTCACCATAGCTTTATACGTGATGTCGGTTATTTTAATATTGGTCTCGAGTTTAGTCCTGTATTTATACGGATACGGGCGGTAAGTAGAATGTCGAAATTTAGCAAAAACAATGAAATCACAGCGCTTGAACTATGATTCTTGATTATCGTAAGTTCCATGCGGGAATCGAGATTTGAAGTTTTGAAATCTCAATAATTTTTTCTTCAATTTCAAACTCGCCATTATCGGAATTGTATATAAAACACGTGATTTCATTGGATTTGAAAAAAATCCGAGTTATTTGTAATGTATTCCTTTTGAGTGAATATTTACGATGTATTACAGGTTGAACTCGTTCCTGAATCGAGAGAAAGCTCGGCGTGTAATTTCGTTGAAAGATTCGTATTCGGGGCGCACATGGGGTTATTTCACACACTGCGCCGCCTTATGCATTCTCGTTGCGATTGGAGTCTGCGAAGCTCCGTTATTATACGATTTCACGTTGATATATCGCGGAAGCGTAGATATGATGGTTTTAATAGTGATACTATCGTCGATATTGCATTTATTCATATGGGTTTTGCTGTGGTTGATTTTAACGCTAAAACAGCACTGGGAGTTTAAATTACAAGTTACCGTTGGCCATGCTACAGTCAGATCGGCTCATTCGATTAGATTAATTACCGACGTTCAGCTGATGTCGGCAAATGGCGATCATGTGAATGCTCCGTTGTTGGTGGTTGGTCACGGAAGAACGTATACGATATCGGAACAAAATTCAAAGAAAGCTATAATGACCGTTATACAGAAAAGCACGATGGAGAAAAAATTGAAAGGTGGTCAGGGTAGGTATTTCAATATGTATGAGGTACAAATAGTTACGAAATTTTCCAAAAAAAAAGTATTAATTCACAAATCGCTATGACTTTCTGCAGCAGGCAGTAGTAAGGCTACAGCGGACGATGATGAGCAAATTTATTGGTTAAGACCAAAATCTAGAACTCCCAGGAATTCGCCGGATTCATCTAGCTCCGAAACACGCTTCGGGTGGTTTACGAAAAAGAAAGAAAAAGCAACTGTCGAAGAAATGGCAGTACTTACGTAAGAAGAAATCGGCACTTTGTGATGCTATCTATTTATACCTACAGGTCATCAATAAAAAGGCAATTTTATATTATTAGGAAATCCAGTACTCGTAAACAAACCGCTTTATGTCCTGATGATGAATGTGACGGCGATTACGTTAGATTAAGGGAAGTTGCCGGTATTGGACATGTGGCTACGATCATGCGGGCTGATCATAGTGATGATACTGCTTCTGAAGACAATAAAGTATTTATAATAAATTTTAAATACCTTTCTACCCTCGTTGGCGTTAAATTTATTTAATTTGCAATTATCCGAATAGCTTTTAGAATCAGTACGAAATGATAGAGTTACTTATGCAAGTGTAAATAAAGATTTATTAAATCCTCATTCTCGAGAATACGAAGATCCTAGTCCATTGCTAACTCCAGAACCTCAGGACCACGACGATCTACCACCACCGCCACCTGAATTATCGGTTGGCTTGAATCAATGTAGCGTGCCACAAGCGATGGTTGAACATCAGGTTGGTTGAAATAAAAAAAAAAAAATTTTGTTTTGTAATATGTCTCATAACGTGAAAAGTGAATTTATTTACAATTTCCCTTTAACTACACTTTGGTAATTTTACAATTTTTTTAAAGGATTTATCGAAATGTCTGCATCGGACAGACTCCGGTATGCCAACGGAAGAAATCCCATCGCATTCAGATTCAGAAATTTCTGGCGGTTCTCCACCAGATCGTACATGTTCTAATAGCGAAACTTCCAGCGGTATTCATTCCAACTCGAGCAGAGACTCTGAACATCAGAAACCGCAAGATCAAAATGCAATGCCTATGTTTAACGAAGCAGCGCAAAAAATCCATCCTCAGCAATGGATTCAACGTAACATAATCCATTCGCCACCGCCGTATAGTAATAATCGCGTTTATAAACCTCAACAACATTACGCCGTTGCTAGCAAAACACCCGTTATTAATGAGGTAGCCGAAGAGAACACTATTGTCATAAGGCGTAAAAATTCGGTGAATTTGAAATCGCCCATAATGAATTCCGATCCGAATAACGAACGGTTTTCTAGATCGACAAACATGCGTTTGACTTCATTCACTGATCATACAGAGCAAAACAGGTCATCAGCAACTTTACCTCATTATCCAACATCTCAGCCAGTTGGTATCCCTTATCAACATTGTTCTACTATGCCTTTACCTATTAGTAATCCAAATTGTAATATGCTCGCGAACGGAGGTAGTTGTAGTTCTTTTCCTAGACCACATACCACTATACCTATCCATCACAATGGTATTCGTTTATGTAATCAAATTAATCAAATCAATCCATACTCTAAATTCCCGTTACCCGCACATCATGGTTACCCGACTCTAGAAAATCAACACTGTACCTTGAAAACTAGTCATCATACGTTCCCGCAAATACCCGTTCATCCGGCTAAATACAATTTACAAAGAAATGCCGAAAGAGATTCAGCCAATTTTTCCATGGGCTCGAGTGGCGATTCAGATGTCTGTAATGGTACCGCTGTGTCGTAATAACGATCGCATATCTACCGCCAGTGAATTTCAGCTTTAATGTAGCATTTTAGACGTTTAATTTCTCAAGTGTAAATATCTATAAAATAATTTTGTTTATACGCTTGTCCTATCGACTTTGTTTTGTTTTTTTCCTCCTTTCGAAATCTGAATTTTATTAGGTAATTTTTGTGATGGATCATTGCTTCATAACGTATTGTTTTTTTACGTTTATATTTTTCTTTCTATTTGAAAAAAATGACTGTCCCAGGTGGTGCTGCCTTTATGCATCAAAGTAACTTGACACAATAAAATTATTTTATTTTCAACTGACTGGTTTTGTATTGAAATTTCATTCATTTTTAAATACGCTTTATATAAGTGAAATTTTTTACAATTTTTTTGTATTTCATGAAATCGGCACTGCCCTGCCACTGTATTTCGGTGAAGTTTTCGGCTTTTGTGATTTTACCCGGCGTATTTAATATTTTGGTATTTTGGTCGTCAGCGTGTAACAAAAATAAATGTGGATGCCATTAAGAAGTGAGATCCTGTTGAATTAGTTATCAGTTTTATTCGTTTTCATAATTGGTATAGATAAGGGTGCTATATTGTTTCGTTTTTTCTTTTATTATTATATTAAAAACATGACATGTCAGGAAAAATCGAAGTATAGAGCTTTCCCCCCCCCATTTCACCAAATTAATGTAAGGTAAATTCTAGTCCAAGAGGGGATGTATAGACCTGTTTTAGTTCAATTTTATGTTATATTGTAATAAGAAAATGTTTCGAAGACCTGGTATCAAATAATGAAGCGTTTTGCTTTCAATTTTCATGTTATACTCCGAAGTAATTTTTAATCTAAGTTAAAATACGTATATTTTAAAGCTTGATCTCATTTAACGAATGAATAATTTTGTTAATTTTCCTCAGTTGTTACTTCTATTTTTTCTTTTTTTTTCAAGTTTCAGTCAGCGCTGTCTTGTGTATATTGAGACTGATTTCTTTTTCTTTCTCGGCAGTAGTTTTTTTTTTGAAGACAACTTCGATTTGCATTATCAATAATTTTATATTGATTTTTTTTTATGTTTTATATTTACATATCAGAATAGCCTTTGTAACAATATATATGTTTTGATATTGCTAATTTGATTTCGATTTTAATTTCGGTATGTTCGTGTCTTGGGTATGGTACACAAAATCGAAAATCATCACGAAAAAGCGTTACAAAAAAGCGTCACGCGGTTGTCATGGCAACGTGTCTTTCTCATGAGCGATAATTTTGATATTTTCATGTCATGATAACATGTCATAGATGAAAGGTCATCGTTATGGTGACATATCATGACCATGAGTGATATACATATATGACGACAAGCCATTGTCACGGCGATGTGTCATGCTTATGATTATGAATAATAATCTGTAGATGACACGTTACTGTTATGGTGACATATGATCATGAATGACATACTACACCATAAAAAGTAAGCAGATATTTTTTTAGTGGATTTTGTAGAAAATTTAATAGACTTTCATTTCGAATTGAACCATTTTTTTCAACGAAACCGGTTTTCGCGAAGTTGGAGATACATTTTTGCTCAAAAATTACAAAAAAAATTTTTCAATCGCATATGAGACACAAATTCTTTGAGTGACGATAGTTTATTTTGAGTCCATTTTATAATGAATTTGATGGGCTTTAATTTTGAACTAAACTATTTTATTCTCCGACAACAGAATAAATCTATATTTGTACTTTTCAGTAAAAACTATTAAAAGATGAAAAGAAAAAAAAATTACTTTAAAAATTAAAATGCATTTCATAAATTTATTTTCAATGATAATAATAAATTAAAATACATCTACATCGTAACAAATGCAGAAACAATTGACAAATCAAATAATTTATTATAAATTAAATGAAAGTTAGCAAAAAAAAAAGTATCTGAAAATTCAGTCTAAAATAGTTTTAAAGAAAACATCATCACAGTTTGTTGAGTTTAATTTCAAATTAACACGTATAAGATGAATCTCGACTTTGATTACAACTTAAGAGGTACCTAGCTACCTGTTTACTTAATACTTACATTTTTTAGGATCTATCACAATTTCAAAAATTTTGCAATTAACCCTCGAACTTTAATACGCACGTCATCACATTTGCCTACCTGGCTCCTCAGTTTTTGCTCAAATAATTCAACAATCTTGTTCATCGCTTCCGTTACTACATTCCATGTACCCATTACATATTCGAGCCTTTGGTAGACATTCCCCCAGCGGACATCTATGACCATTACACGTAGCTTGAATTTTAGCGAGATTTATCCTCGATGCGTTTTTCATACTGTTGTCAATCCAGTTCACGTAATTAACAACTTTAGTATAGACACCCGGTCGGTGCGCTCTCGCGCATCCGTTTCCGTTGCTCGTTATACCATATAAATGCCATGCGTTTCCATTATCCTGAAAATTATCAATAAACCATATAGCGAACGAAGAAATAAGATAAGAGTCGACGAACAAATTTACTTGGCACATTAATGGACCGCCTGAATCACCCAAGCAAGCGTCACGACCTCCTCGATCGAACCCGGCGCATAGCATGCTGTCGGTGATTTTATACAGTGGCAAAAAAACTGTCCTTTTGTGGCATTCTCCCGGCGATATTACTGGTAACTGTACTTCTTGCAAGGTATCAGCTGCGATTTTAAAAAAATTGTAAAAATTATCGCCGAAATTACTGTAAAATATTCTTTTTTTATTATTACGCACGATAAACACTTCCACTTTCCATTAATTGGCCCCATCCTATAACCGTGCATAATGTACCATCTAACAAAATTCTGTTCGGATTTGGTAAACAAATAGGTCTAACGAAATTGGTAAACTGCACCTCGGAGTTCATTTCCAATAATGATATATCATTAACGAACCCAGCATCCGCGTAATTCGGATGCACAATTATGCGACGAATCGGCCTTATCTGCTCGTGAGGAGAAGGTAGTGTGGAGCTTCTTCGTAATATACCTAATCTTGCAACCCAGTAATCGTGTAATGCGCTAAAATAGTATAACAATTAAGTTGAACGCTATTATCGTAAAATTAACGGAATTCTTTTTGAATTACTTATTGAAACAGTGGCCAGCGGAAAGAAGCCATTTGTTAGAAATTAATGTGGCGCCGCATTGAAATTCTCCTTCTTTATAAAGTGCCGCTTGCCATGGCCAAGCGCCTAGAGCTGCGCTTCCACCTCCTACGATTCTCGATCTGCGTTCGCCGCGGTACCTGTAGTAATTTCACGCTTTACGTGTTGATTAACGCTAGTTAAAGGTATTAATTTCGCGGTTTATAGGTAAATCTTTTCAATTGTGAGATTTGGTAAACTCTCCGTTTGCTTCTAAACTTACTTCCCATGTATGCGCGGTTTTCCTATTTGAGTTTGAATTCCGCATTCTAAATCGTCGCAGATTACTTCCACAACGTCTTTACTGCTGCATTCGATTTTGGTGAATTTGAAATTTTTTCTGAAAGGGAAAATTGTGGTTATATTTTTATTGTAAAAAAACAAACCAACGAAGCATTTCCAATTTAGACATGAAACAAAGAAATGAACATTTTTTCACTCTTCGGTTCCTTCAAAAATGCGTTATGCAGCTTTACAGACATTTTAAGTCGGTAACTTGAACTTTGAACAATAAATCATTCAATTTTCTGAACATTCGAGTGTGATTTTGTTCTAACGCAGTCCAAAAGAAAATTTTTGATGTGGGTAGACAAAACAAATTTCTCCATTTTGAGATTTTATGATACGAGAGTAATTTTCACGTCATGTTCGTTTCGTAAAATATACGAAATAATTGAAATCTTGCTTTAAATGAGAGAAGAAATGATAAAATGATATTTTAAAAAAAATGTATTTCTTACCTTCGGAATGAATTGGTCGCATTTTTCTGGATATTTACCAAATGGTAATAAATCAACGAACCGTTTACATTTTCAGTTTCGATGTCTTTAGTGATTTTAATTCCAATAAAATTTCTGAAAAAAGAACAGATGCTTGAAGTTAATGGTTTCTTAGAAACGGTCAAGTATCGAATGGACGCGCACTTGAAAGTCGTCGTTTTGCAAACTGCTTTCCCTAGTTCGGCTAATCTATTCGTAGTTTCTGAAAAAGACTCATTTTCTTCTTTCTTGTAACACAATTTACCCCAAACACCTGCTCTTCGTACCGTTATAATACCTTGAAAATATATTTCACTTATTATCATTCCTTTTAGCTACCTCAAAGTGTGATAACAAGCACATATAAACTGGTATTTATAACTAGATATATTAAATGAATTCATCGCACCATTGGAATGGTATGTGATGTCGTTGCTTTTTTGCGAAAAGGGCGTAATGGTGATACAATTTTTTTCGTCATCCCCTAAAGGACAGTCACGATTTCCATCGCAAAGCATTTGCTGTTCGATACAAAGTTTTGCATTTTCACATACGTACATTTGCGGCGAGCACCATTCTAAACATGAAAAAACGCCATGATTTTCGTAATAATTACGCTCAAGTATTTACCCATAGAATTCACCAACCACATAGGTTTTCATCCGAGAAATCCCAACAATCAACAATTCCATCGCAGATTTTTTTATACGCGAATTGAGCTCTTAAGTAGTCGGCACAAGTGCAGTTTTTTTCATCGGAACCGTCATTACAGTCGGCGAACTGGTTACACCATAGATGTTCAGAGATGCATTGTCCATTCTTGCATTGTTTCGTTGAATTACTCGAACATACTACGAAATTAGACGTGTCGTTTGGTGAGTGTTTTACTGAACGATGAAATAAATTAAGTTGCGTATATGTTTGTAAGATACATAGAGGTAAGTGCATGCTTACTTGGTTCTAAGGTGGGTACTGTAGTGGTGGTTATATTGTGCACCTTATGAAGCGGTTTATTTAACATCATACCGTTGTAATTTGGTTTCAAAAGATTCAATTTTGTCGTCTGTAGCGATGGCGTCGTAGTTTTGGTGTACATGGTAGCCAATTGTTCGATGATCAAGTGTAACGTTTCGTTTGAGGGCTGTTTTTTATATTTTTCAATTATCGAACTTAAATGCGTACTGAATTTAGGCCCGTTAACGTGATCTCGTTGATAATCATCTTCTCGGATGCTTCTCGGAAATATATTCTTGTATTTCTGTTGCGTTTTGGTAATGCCACTAAGTTCAAACAATGATGGTACATTGTGTGTTATATTATCGCCTCCGTCTTCCAATTTAGGCTGCAGTGTTTCCTCTAGTAGGACATTATTACCGTATGACACCTGCATACTAGTGGACGTGACGACTTCGGTATTCAATACGATTACGCTGTCTTCGGTGGTTTGCTCGATTTCCGTTTTTTGCGATTTAATTTCATCTTTTGTCGCATTCGCAACAGTTTGATTATCGGTTTTTTCAAGAACCGGTTTCGGTCTAGGTTTATTTAATGCGATATTTGACCTCATTGGCACATTTACCGAAAAATTAGCCGCATTATCGATAATTGGTTTTAGATTTTCGGCGTCGTTTATCAACGCATCAATCTCGTGCCGGATAATTTTACGTTCATTTGATTCATTCGTAAGTTTTCCGTTATTACGCGACGAAATCTCAGGTGTATTTGCATGTTTCATTTTAGATTTCTCACCGGTAATCCTATCGCTTACGGAATATTCACCTTCGGCTGTTGATGGAATAGTAATTACTTCAGCTTCTCCAATTAATAACGAACTGTTACCCGTTACACTAAAATTGTTCAATGGTTTTTGATCGTCGGACACGAACGAAAATCTACTAACGCTGGTATTAATGTCGACGTTTTTCTTCGCCTTAGCCGTGGTTATGTCGGGTTTATTAGTTGTCCTGTCCAATTGCAGTTTTATACGATTGGTTTTTTCGATGGTTGGTTGACGATGCTTTTTCATATTTTTCGAACGTATTTGAGTTGCGTTCACTGTGGATATCATCGATGTTGCTGGACGTTTACGTACTAGCGATGGGGTCGTGTGAGTGATTCGTTTTAATACTGAATTTGGATTTATATTACCAACCGCTGCTTCTTCAACGGGTTCCAAAATACTTTCTGTTTGAGTATCTGGATTCGAGATATGTTCTGAAACATTTATGATTATTTATTACTACTTGAATGCTTGAATGTCTGCTTGGCGGATTAAAGTTGTGTTGAAAAACTTACTTTTTACCACAATATGTTTAGGATCTAGTCTTACGGTATTAAAAACGCTTGGTTTTAAAGTGGTTATTTCTTCAAATAATACTTTTTTGGCTGTTTCTTCAAGGTTGGCGAATATTCGACTGTAATCAAATGGAAAATATCGATATCGTAGCAAAATTACGAATTGAAGGGTGAGTAATAAGATTAGGTAATTGATCAAAGTAATTGAATGGATCGGTGTTGATAGTAAGTGCACAAAACAAGAATAATTTACCTAGGAATTTTCCTCCTATCGAGAATTAGCCTGTAAAATACAATTATACTTCCGTTTTTAAATCCCATTATTATACATTGCTTAACGGCAGGACCTAAAATACTTTTAGCAAATACTTTTTCTATCTGTAAAATGTAATAAAAATGAAAATCATTTCAGTTAAATATTCCAGAACTTGGAAGTGACAAATTTCTACAAGTGAAATTTCTAAAACTAACCATAACTTTATAAGTATTAGCTTTTGTTAGAAATAAATGACTAGTTTTGTTGTAAAGTTCTGCGGTATAATAATCACCATAGGTTACTCTTAAACTTCCGTCTAATATCACCTCCACTGAAATAAAAATAAAATACAGCTGGTCATTCGGTAAACGATGAAATTAAATATGATACAAGAACAAATAAAATAACGCTTACTGCCTATATAAATAGCTAACGCGGCTATAGAAATCACAACGATTAGAACTAAAAAAAGTGACATGCCGATGATAGCATTACACGCAGATTTATTCCCCAAATCTGACGTATAGCAATAACACGCTTTTTTTCTTCGTTTTCTGTATTTCTTCCCGTGTATCTGTAAACAAATACAAACAATTTTGGTAAATCATAATAAAATATGAATTGGAATCCCCAAGTCACCTCGACACTTCCCTAACTGTATATTAATTTAATGTAAATTACGAATAAAGACCACTGTGAAAATGTATATTTCCGATGACTAGACGATTTTTCAACTGGGTATATCCAGACATGCGTGTAGGCCTAATTTCGCAGTATTCCATCTTCCTATGGCGAGTTTTACCGCAATGCGTGAAAAATTGATATAAACACCGCCTCGCGTATTTTTCAAGTTATTTTTTCAATGTATACGTAGGTAAGGTACTAGGTATATCGGTGGCGGTATAAATCAGCGTGAAATGTTCACGATTTTGCGACCGCGATTCTATGAGGTATTTATGTAATTGAAGTATCCACTCATGAGTGTACATATAAACTGCACGTATGTCAATTGTGATTTAGTAACAAAAAAATCATGTTCGTCTAATAATAGCTATATACGACTTGTTTGAGTTGTCACTTACGTTTGCATGTAGGTGTAATTCCCCGTAATTACTCGTTACCTATATCAGAAAATAGTTAATGAAGGAAAAATCATCTTGTAAAAATGTGCGCAAGATTTGAAGTGCATAATGATATGGCAGAGTATTACAATTCATGGAAATGGGAAAAAAGTCAACATTTTTTACAGGATCTATGTACAGTACGTCCGGTTGATGTTGGTACCCCTGAGCGCAAAAATCCCATCGCCATAGATAAGCAATATAAATAAATTATTTTTAAGCCTAATCGGTGTTTATAAATCGTTATTTCGATTAAAATTAAGAATTTAAGTTGATATTAATAATTTAAAAACGAAAAATAATCATGAATAATCGATGATTTACTTTTTTCGTACGTTTTTTTGTGCTGTAATTTGCACGCACTGACGTCCCTACTTACGTTGTTTGTAATCCGTGTAAAGTGTCGCCACTTTTTACGCGTCAGCTACGTTGATGGGATTTTTGCGCTGATGGGTACTAAGATCAACCGGACGGGCTGTACATTTCCTACAATAATCTCAACCTTATCAGTAGTTCGATACCATAAATACTCGATGAAGTTCATATTTACCAAGCGTACCTATAAAGTAAATATGATGTATTTTCGGCAATATAAAACCCAGATAACGTAATAAAACATTTCTCGCCCAAATTAATTAATACAATTTGTAACACATTTATCGAGAAAATTGCGAAATTTGTCATTGAAAAGCGAAAACGATAGCATAATAGAAGCCTCGAAGCAACGGCAATAAAAGTACACAGCGTAATCGATTCGTCGAAATGCATTTGAAATAACCCACTACCCACAATGGCCGCAAATGATAATATACAGATGCATTTATGCATACGCATTCGAGCGTAACGCACGATTTTTAAAACTTGAACTTGAACTTGTACATGAGAAATATTGTTCCGTTATTCGTAGCAACTCCATTGTTCTGTACTATATGATGATAAAATCTAAATACAAGATTTATTCATTATCGCCGCGCTGTTTTCAAGAAGGAAATGTTAATTTTTACTCGAAATTACATACATTGTTCCAGCAACTCGATAGCGTTTATATTTAAATTCGTTCATTTTACAAAATTACCTCAACTTTTCGAATCACCGTGTTTTTTTTTTCAAACGTAAATCTCAACACTAACAAAAATATCTTCATAATAATTAACCTTATTTATTGCTCCCGTAAATGTAACCTGTAACTTAATTTAACACTGGTTCACGCTTTCCAGTTATTTATTGGCAAACCGGTTCTCGAGGATAAAGGCTATTTTGTTCTTGAACTTCAAAAATCATTTTATCACAATGGAAATTAGTACGTGTTAATGTTCACATTGTAACCCTCCTTATTAATAACATTTTTTCATATACAAACATTAAATTGATTCTTATTAGTAATTATGATAAATTGAAATTCCGCTAAATGAACGATACAATAAGCGGAACACTTATCAATACATTTCGCTGAATTAATATTCGAATTAATACGTTATCAGTTTTACAAGTAACCTTATCAGTTCAATTTGTTGGTTTTTTTTTCACGCATATGCCACCATAAGTATACTACCTTCTGTTGTGGATCTTCTGAATTTCGCATAAATATTATCGCCTTCGATATACTACGAGCATAATCGTATATTTTATCATAAACCACGCAAAAGTGTGCTTTATTGCATAAAAATATGAAATAGGCTCTGCGGAAATTACCTCTTGTAATATAGAGCTGTAATAAAATACTAAAAAATTACTATATTATCATCAAATATACCTACTTTCAAGTATGTGATTATTCTTCGCGCAGTCATTCCATAAAAAACAGCATTAAAATACGCCATAACGCGATTAATTTTCCATCATAGAATTCACCTTCTGCTGAGAGAGATTATTTCAGAATCGCATGATCGTATTGTTCCTGTATCAAAAATAAATAACTTCGTGTTCGATAATCGGCAGTGTTTTTGATTAGAAGTACATATCCTGCATGTGTATTCAGTAAACACGGGATAACTTTCTTCGTTATTTTCACTTCAGCAGTTGAATATACATTAAACAAAGTTTAAAAATTTTGATTAATCGAGGTAACGCTGAAATTCATCGTAAGAAGCGTGACTCCTTTGTTTTCGGAAGAACTGTTACTACACAAAGAGTAACCAATTTCAGAACACGAACCATTGATCACCTACCATTTTACCGAAAATTCAACGAATAAAATGGCGGAAAAATGCACATTTATACCTTAAAAGTAATACCTATTTTATAATAAAACACGTCTGTCAGTTTGGCGGCATATCGCAACATCGAAGGCGTACAAAACCCATCTACAATATATTTAAATCGCGACATCATGCTCCATACAAATCATGAACACGATTTGAAAAGCTACAAAGTACTACTCAAAAACTTACAAATGAAGTAAATTTGAAATTTCAATTTACACGATACAATGCCGCCGGTACAAAAGAGAAGACTACAAAGTTACCAGAAAATCACGAACCTAGTGACATATGGAAGCTGAAACGAAGCATTATATTAGAATTTACACTTGGTTTGCTTCGTGAATTCAAACACCCTCTTTCTCCTTGACTTCTTCGGTAACAATGTACTCGGGGAATGATTCTTAATAAAGATATTATGCGGGTCTTTTTTTTTTTACTTATTTACCAATGTATTTCATACAAGTAAATATAGCAATTTACAAAAGATACCGTGATAAATGGAGGCGATGTCGAAGTATTTGTTGTCCTTGAAATGATTTTTTTCACCATACAATGTTATCATTAGGTACATATCTTTTTTTTCTCTCTTCCATAAAAAACAAATATATAGTTTAATATAGTGTAAACCGATATACTATTTCTTTATGAGCAAGGTTAAATAAATGAAAATCTCAAAGTATTTATTTTATTCACAAAAAGAAAGTTGTCTTTGGAATTACATTATTAATTAATTACGTACGTAGATTATTCGATCGTTCTGACATTTGCTTCGCATATACTGTACATACAGTATGTATTTATTTATATTTATTTAAAAAAAAACCAATGCAAATAATAAGCGCGAAGTATCTAAAGTAAATTACCGGAATCAACATTAACCTAAATATTAAAAATGATTATCGCATTTTTGTATAAATTAATGGACGCGTTGCAACGGTATACGCGTGTAAATTGAACCCATTATATTCTATACAATAACGTTGTATTAATTAAATACGTAATTCACGCTTTTATAATGTAACTATTACTTTCATCCTTTTCTGTCCGCCTTTATGTGCGATATGATTATCAAAGCAAATGACTCAATAGGTATGTCTATATGAAAACTATAAAAAGCTCCGCAACAATGACACAGCGTGATAATTAAAACGGAAGTTTTTTGTCACACCGTTTTATCGACTCGTTAATACTTGACACATTAAAGTATTTAAAATAGTTTCCATCGTACCGTTACCATACTTACATCATTCAATCGATTCAAACACCTTAATGGCAATTTTCAATGTAACCTTGAATTATTCATTAACAAAGCAGGTAGGCCAATTAGACATACGCGTTATGAATTTGGTAATTTAAAACGGCTGGTAAATAGAAATGGCTTCTATTGACCTATTGAACGAGCATTTCTCCAAGTACAAAGTACAAACCGATGCATAATAATTCTCTCGCACGGATTTGTAATAATTACCTACCTACTTGAAGAATGCGAAAATTTATAATTTACTATTACAATTACGAATTGCATTGATGATATCCATCATCACTTCTTCACCTTCAATATGAAAGATTGTTCAAAAGAGAGATCGAAATGTACACCTGAACACGTTTAAATCTCGATGGAAAAATTACAGCTCAATACTTGTGAAAAAATACCACCATTATCAACGTGTTGTTATTAGAGTACATACGACCGAGGAATAAAGAATGAAATGATAAGATACAAGAGGGAGAATAACCTCTAGATCTTTTGTAGGTCTGGTAATTTATATTGTCGCATAGCGAGCAGTTTAACAAAAGGCCATAACTTACGGTCCGGTAAACCAGCCAGCCCGTCAGTGATTGATAAAAATACGACTCCCAGTGGTCTCTAAATTTATTTCTTGAAAAATTAGGGTAAAACGATTACGGTACATCTCAGGTATAATAAAAATCCTCGATCGAATATTAATTAAAAATTATTACGCCGTGAATTTCAAATACTTCGCCGGCGAAATAAACTGATTGGGACGAAATGAGAATTTTACGTGGGTGATGAAACAATGTAGTAAAACTAGCGTAATTTTTTAGTTTTTAGCTAATATCACCGGATAGGGTTTCTTAAAATGCCAATCGATAATTAATTTAAATGTAGGTATGATTCGGCGTTCATTTTTTGAATTTTTAATTAAATACGTTTCATCGACGAATTACCGAAATTTCGAGGTATTTTTGAATACAATCATCCATTTTAACGTAGTAAATTTTCGCGAACAATTTATGAACCATCGTTTGAAGGATTACATTCATGACTCATTCGTCGACATTTTTCCATTAATGTATCCTTTTACAACAACAACGACGTACCCCCTCGGCGTTTATTTCTTCAAGGAACCCGGAGAACGAGAGATACACGAAGTAAGACAGAGATATGCCTAAGAAGGTGCATCAAACGGAGATGAAAACTGTTATTTCAAACAGCTGTATCCGTTTCGGCTGGCAGAAGCAACCTGATTAAATCTAGCGTGCACCTTCTAAGTTTTTTTTTCGTAAGATATTCTAAAAGAACATTCGAACAAGTTAACGCCGAATACCAACACATGTATCCTATCATTAAACAGCCTCTCACGATGACGGAAACGAGGGTTAAAATAGCTAGTTTGAATTTCCATCAAATAAAAAGCACGCTTTGTACAAAACAGCTGATTGTAATTGCATTCGAGGGGAATACGAAGCACCGCGGTGTTTTGTCTTCTTGCCAACACGCCATGTGAAATATTTACCCGAATTAATTCATCATATGTGATGGTTTCATTTCGCCAATTCTTCGTTCCCGTCACAAGTGCAGTCTTACGTATTTTCTAATCAACCACAAGGTCAAGTTTCGTAGATTCGGTATCTTTTCTTGTAAAAGGAAAGATAACTAGTTCAAGTTTGCGTGTTTTATCGCCGTTATTTCCCTATACGAATTGCAACTCTTCTCAAACAAATAGAAAGTTCATACACCCAACAGTTGAGCATACACGTTGAACTTCCTGTACAAATACATCGTAATCGAAACGCTTTGATTAATTAAACCAACTATAGATAAACGAATCGAGTCCAAAACAAGCTGCAACGCATAAACGATTATTCTGCATGTTTACTAAAACGTTGACGTGAATTTATATATTTGCAGACGACATCGTTTTCGACAAATATCAAAGTTTTTGTTGCGTTTATACTCAAAATAAATTTTATTTCTACGCATCTTAATGCTTTGATGGCGACACGATACTACTTTCCTCCAGATTTCCTTTTTTTTCTTAAATTGAAAATATACAATTTTTGATACTTGAGGTATGTTGATTTCTCTGTTTTCAAAGCAGTCTTTCTTCGGTTTTTCAATAGCGCGAAATTGGTCTTTTCCTTTTCACTGGTGAATTAATTTCAATTAAGAGTTACAAAATGGCTGTAGGAAAATTTTTCTATCAAATTATAATCGTTTGATGCATTTAGATTTACTGTGGCGTCAACGTACTGATGAAAACGATTACTTTCATAAGTGTTTAAGCTATACTGCATAATTTACGCATTATATCAAAGCTTCGTAGACTGAACTTGAAAACTGCAGTTGCGAATTTTAATTATCAAAAATGATTAATTAAATTTCACGTTTATTCAACGATTTAACGATTTAATAAACAATACTCTCAAGTTCTTACGCAACGTTCATCAATTTCTAATCCTCGTTCGTCTTCCATGAAATTAAACGTTAATGTATTAATAAATAAAAAAATTAAAAAATTTGCACCACGTATTCGCTCACCACCTAGTAATTGCAAGCCTATACTTTGTATCAAAATCGTGTAATCATTGAACCATACAATACGCGCACGTTATCAAAATAGCGAGATAAACATGAACAAGTACAGTCAGATAATTTCATTTAAATCAGATATATTTCCACTGTTTCATTCCAGCGTTTTATTCTTTTTCTGTATTTTGTCTTAAATGGCGAAGAGAACGTCAACACCTAAGAAAATACCTAAAGAAGAGTTGTCGTTATCGCTATCATCAATTGATGATATTGATGGTGACGATAATTCTGACGCAGATTCTGAGGTTCCATTGCCTTTATTTAGCGAAAAAAAGCTTGAAATTAAAACTGAACAGGGGTATTTAAGCAATATAATATTTTCCTTGTTTCTTTTTCTATACAGCACGTTATTTTTCCAGGAGTTCATACTCACGCTACCCTTGTAAGCCATGGGCACCCGAACAACGTCAAGTAAGTAGGTAGTTTGTTTTAATTGAAATATGTAATAATTAATTTTTCAATCACACTTTTATGTTTTCAAATTTTAATTTGAGTTTGCCATTTATTTTCTTAGGCGCAACCGAAACCTACTTATCCGGTAGACGAAAAAATTAGAAACATTAAAATGAAGTTTAAAAAAACAGAAAAAGAAATTCTCAAAAGAAAAAACAAGTGTATTCAAGCCACAATTAAAAAAAACAGAAACGAAAAAATACATCTTTTATCTACAAAAGTAATTGACTAGCATATTCGTAAATTCTTCTTTCACCTTCAGAAAGAATTTTGTGAAAAACAATGATTTTTTGCAGAAACAGAGGAGAATCGTTGTCCATTTCTTCAAAATACTTCAAAAAGAGAAATTGAAATTCCAAAACAAAATTGCGAAGATTGCACATCTTTAATCGTATTTTTCGCAAAATAAAAAAAATAAAAAAAAATCGCCAATAAAAACGTTTTATTTTATTGCAACATGAATGACTTGCTAATACATGTCTGAAATTTCGTCATAGCACATTACAGGTGATCGATGAGCTATCAAAAATAAATAAAATATCTATCTAAGTTAAATAATTTTACTATAAATTGAAAAATGTAAGCTCTTTGTACATAAAAAATGATGTAATTATAGTAAACTAAATTAAGAGAAACAAATATGCATAATTACACGTATAAAATAAGGTGTTTTAAATGAAACATTAGAATATTCTAATGTTAATATTATTATAAATCCTATAAAAACGATAGTGAAAAAAAATATCAAAATCAATCCCCCCCACGGACAATTATTTCTTTTTGGCGAATTTTATTCGTACATACACGATGCGCAGGAGACATTCATCGACAATATTTCTTCAAAATTTAACATTACAATTAATTACATAAAACGACGGCAACAATGGAACAGAAAAAAAAAACATCAAACTCTAAACCAATACGTGCAAAACACATACAAACGATAAAAACACTCGAAAAATTAAAAAAAAAAAAAAACAACAAATAAACTTCGGAAAACAAGCGGCAAATTAAAGCTAAACATTTGGTAAAATAATTATTGCACTGTAGAAACATGAAAATTTGCCATTTATAATATAACTTGATCCCTTTCCTCCTCGGTTTTCTGTGGCGGTACCGTCGTTGCTGTCGGAGTTGTCGAAGACCCTTGAACACTAGATTGAGACGAAGACTTGGATACTTTAGAGGCGCCTTGCATATGGTAACGATACGTATTCTCCGTAGATTCGATTGTACCAGCTGTTAAATCCAAAGTACGACCTTTGATACCACCGGCGCCATCTTTATTAATCGGCGACCACCAATTCATTATATTACCAAATACCGGTACATGTCTGAGAATCCCTTCTTGCCATAATTTCTCTTCGTTTTCTTTTTGTAAATCCAATGTCGCCGTTTCTATACCTAATCAGGGGGAAAAATTTCAATTCACGGTCTTCGAGGATATATTAACACGTACCTTTTTTTACGACTTCAGCCATAGTGTCGATGAAATTCCAAGAATCTTCTTCCTGCTTACCGACCGTTTCGACCAAATTTATCAAATCCATTACATCCGAATCCCAACCAACCATACCGAAACGAATACATGAAAATCCATCGCTCGATTCGCCTAAAATCATTACTCCAAATGATGCGAAGAACATCAACTGGTCGAGTATCCAGATCCACGTACCTATCGAAAACGCCGAATCGGTATTACGAAGTTGCTGAACGATTTGCAAATTCAACCGATTCAATTCTTCTTTATTAGCTTCTTCGGTACTGTCGGCGCACCAGGCTTCGGGAATATAACGTACACCGCCTAATCCCGCCCAATCCGGTAATTCTACTAATTTCAAGCAGGTTGAATTCTGTATCAATTTATACAACGCTTCTTTTTGGGCGACCGTCGATTTTAGTATTTCCTACGAAAGAGTAAATCATACAGGATAAAATACCTCCAGCTACCGTTGCCGTTTATTTTACCAATTGCTGATCCAAACAAGCGTAGAAAGATTGCCAATCTGCGCTCGAAATCAGCGGAGTGTTCGCGAACGGCGCGTATCTCAAAACGGTTCCGTGTTCTTTTAACTCCATCGCGCTGATAGGAACCACTGGAAGTTCTCTGTGTAGTACTTGACTAAGCTATAATGCAAAAAAACCCTTCATCCAAGTAACACATTTTCGTTGCTCGGTTACCTCAAAATTATCCACTTACCCAAGAATTTAATTTATCACAGTAAGACGAAGACCACATTTCGTTGTTTTCCGGAAGAAACTTGAACACCACGCAGCTAGATACCAATTCAAATATATCCTAAAACGAAAATAATTTCCATTGGTGGTTTTCTCTTTCACCGTAAAATAATACACTTCAACTTACGCTATGCACTAATGGTTTTGAAATGAGATCGGTTACTGATATACTTGTATTTCCTTCGCCAGGAGGTTGACTCTGAAATATGCGCGGATTTTATTCGTTAAAATGAAAATTCCGCGTGAATTCGCGATGAAAAAGATACACGAACCGTAGGACAAATACTTACGATCATTTTGAGAGAGGCGACTTTCTCTAATTTATTATATAGCCTTTGACAAGATTCAAATTTCACGATAAAATCGCTTATGACTTTTTCATATCCTAAACACTGCGCAAAAATACGTGATTAACAACCAAACGACTCGATTATATTTTTGCCGAAAGTTACCTTCAACGTCGTCCATAATGGCAACGCCGTCGAATTTTTACTCGTTTCTTTTTCCGTCGACACATTCGGTAAAGTATCGTCATCTTTATTACGATGATACAACGTCTAAATTTTAATTAAATCAAGGAAAAACATGAAAAAATCACGAAAATGAAAAAAACACGCTAAAAGGATACAACAGTAGGAAGAGCCGGTATATTCAACCAAGGTCCCATAGATACGGTGATACTATCAGCCGACTGTATTGATTGTTCATCCTGCGAAAAAAACAACAACACTTCACCTTAAATTCTATTCGATAAAGAAAAAGAAAACGTAACCTAAAAAGCGACTACTTAACGCTAAACAAATTAGACTTAATCAAATATTGCTTCTTCAATTGGCACGTCACTCTACCGAAACGTGAAAACTTCACGTCGAACTGAGTAAGACATTCGCTCAAGGCGGATTTCAACTTAAACACGAAATCGTTCCTCGTCAACACTTCGAATTCGATCAATCTCAAATTATTCAACTTGCTCGCCAACAATAACACAACCTCGATGATACTCTCGTCGACATACGACAACTTCAAGCTACGTAATCGCGTAAAATTACATATTTCTTCGACGACATCTCGACCGAGTATCGCTTCTTTGGCGCCGGCCAACTGATACAAAGCTAAATATTCTAAATTCGGGCATCCATGGCCGATTCTCCGGATAGAACACGGCGTCAGCGGACCAATATCGTACAATTCCAACTTGTTCAATTTCGACGTACGCCAAGGCTGGAAAAAATTCTCGAATACTTCGTTCGACACGCGTCTCAGACTTTTCAAACTCAAACAAACCAACGAACTTAGATTATAAAGCTGGCGAAAATTATCGTCGCTAATGGGTAAATAACAAACATGATAACTAAGCTCGCGTAATTTACAGCAATTACCTATGAGTCGAAACAACGCGCAGAAATCCGTCGTGACGAAATTGATATTCGCGTCGACGATACTCAAATACGTCAACGAATCGGCGCTCGTTTCCAGCATCGAGAAAAAATGCGGTCCCAAAAAGTGTAAATTCTGCGTAGCGCTGTTTGTGCCGTTCGACGAGAATCCCACCATTTTACGCGTACGCGGCTCCGGCGGCAGAATTGATAACACGTGCACGAAACACGTACAATGGTTGATGGAAAACTGCGTCAGTTTGGTTTTTCTAAACACGTTTATCAGGCAAGACGTCGAAACGCAATCTGTATCAGTTCCGGTGCAATTTTTCATATTTAAACATCTCAACTTGGAGCATTTCGATAACGCTTTCAGCACCACGTTCGCGTCTTTGCGATCGGCCAACGTTACCGTTTCGATGTAGTTCGCGTACGTCGATAAGATTTTCAGTAATTCCTCCAAACGAACGTCTGCATTAACTGTAACTTCCCTGTACAGGCATCTGTACGTGCTCAACGAAGCCCAGTCATTACAAACGTTCTTACAATTGAGTACGTCTTTTAGCGGCAGATATTCGAAAATCTCTAATATTATTTCGCGTGGCAAATTCCTCAATGATGCCATACTACCATCTTTACCGATGCGCACGTTCAGCGGGATGCTATACGATGAAAAATTTTAACCAAATGGGTTCCAAACCGCGTTCGATAATTGCCGGAGGTGTTTTTAATTATTACTATGGTATTGTCCGTTAAATGCACGTATCATCGTACTTCACACAAATGCAGCCTGCTCGAGAACATCAGTTCGTTTGAATACTCTCGTCGCGATTCTTCGTCGGAAGCTTGTGATAAATCACTAGTACATTAATTCATCTCAATTACCATTAACTAAATACGATAACGTTATCTACATTGATTACGAATCGAATTTTCACTGCGCGTCTATTCAGCACAATACGAGTAAATCTTAATTAACCCAAAGAATTGACCATTCGACCAACGCATGTTATACATCAATCATCGTCTCTTCAATTCTCCATTTGGCCAATCCGGATACACAAGTTGCTCGTATTAAACTCTTTAGCCACTATTTAAATCTCCGTATCTTATCTTCATTACTTCCTGAATGAATTCAAATACAGCGCATCGCCGTTCCGAATCAATTCTAATCAACTTCATAAACATATTCGCGTATCAAACCCGGACAAAAAAAAGGGGCAAACTTCTACACACATAAATCATCTGTCACGTACACTGACTCATAAAACGCGGTCGACTCGCATCATTTGTTGAAAATTAAAATACGATCATTACAAGGACGAAAATTACGCCGACAAGGTAAAAACACCATTCCGACAGCGAACATCAATTTCAACATAAATTCGTCGCTCCTATACTTACCAATTGTTTACTAAGTAGCACTGGTAAAATTGCCACGCAACCTCCAATTATATGCAACCAAATATTATGTTCTTTGCATAAACTACGAATTCCGGAAATATTGCAAACATACGGAACTACTTGAGTTTCTAGAAAACAAACAGATGAACATTTTCCTCTCTGTTCTTCGACACATATCAACACTCTACGTACCGGCTCCAGCTAAAAATAATAATGGAACTTTTTCTTTATTCTTATCTTCGTCGATGATTGTTTTGAATGCATCTACTTCGTCGTTCTTTTTGGTTGTAAATGAAGGAACTTCTTTAATGAACCTCAAAGGAAGGCCAGTCTGGAAATATATTTTCGTAAGCTTTGGGTTTAAATGATCCGAAAAGAAATCCGAATCAACTAACGTTACTACAGAGATACCGAGCAACACCTAACATCGCCGATGAATTACAATATATCACAGGTTCGTTTTGCTTAAAAGCTTCAAAACCATCTTCGTTATATGTACGGTATTTCTTCACAAGTAATAAACGAAACAAGTTGAGGATACCCTCTAGATAATTATCGTCGTAAAAAATCCCACAATCTGTGAATCTGTTGAAAACATGAAATAATTCATCACGCTTCGCAAATACTTCCACTTTTATACGTACCCGAATAATTGTTTGATAGAATTGGTGCTTTCGTTTTGAATCCATTTAATTAAATATTCCGAATGAGCGTAATCTAAACGTAAAATATACTGCTTGATGCTATGAGACAAAAGCGATAATCTATCTACATCCCTCAAAGCCGGTAAAATCGCCAAATTCGGTTCTTCGTCGTCTTTAGATAAGTTCAAATTGACTATCGCGTCCTATACACATAATAATATAAAGTTATTGTTTTTTCCCTAGATAATTTTTACAACATGGAGAATATTACTTGAATTATGTTAATAATCTCGTGAGGAGGTTTAGCCGATGAATTCAGGGTTTGGTTTACTTTCAACGAAGTAATGGTACCTTTACCGTCGAACCTTTCGACAGCTTCTTCTAATCGGTTTAGAACAGTGGAAACTTGAAATTCCAATTCCGGTACGTGCCCGTTTAACGGAACGCTCTATTAAACAGAAAAATTAATAAATTATTTTCGCAATTCGTCGTCTTGGAAAATAACGCATATGGTTGATCGCGTATTAAATCGAATGAACGTCCGTAATATAGCTAAAATGTAATTTATAGTGGGTTATTTTTTCACTGATCTACACTTCATCTACATGACACATTCATACGTACCGGTTTTGTTACATCATCCAGCGGTTTTTCTTCCATCTTGAATTTGATTCAATGATTCAAACAGACCGGAAATTTGACATAATCGTGGCAAATTTATATTAAAAATTCACCTAAAATATTCCAACATTGCAGTAGTTGATAAAACAAAATTTCACGTCATTATCAATTTAAGTGTTTACTTCATCAGCCATCTGTGATTTCTCATATTTTTGAAAACGGTTATTAATGTCATCTTGAATTTCGTGTTTTTTTACGGAATAATCTTCTTAATTGCAAAAAATTCTACTCGATTGTGTTATTTTTCATTTTTTCAACGTTTTATTTCTTCAATGACTCTTTTTCGCAAGAAATTACTTAATTTTTAGTGTTTTGAATTGGTGAAAACGAAATTTAACTCATTCAGTGTTACCAAATAAAAAACTTCAAAGGTAAGTACAGACTAACGACAACTGTTTCGTGAATAGATTACGCCGTAAGTTTTGCATTTTTAATTAATAATTAAGCGATCAAAATCACCGAGAAAGAATAAAATGTAAAATTCTAAACCTATTCAGCATCTTGTTTGAAATATTTTTTTAATCAACTTGAATCTCGTATCACAATTAGTATTTCTCTGCATAACGCGTTTTGCAGTATAAAACTTACTTGTCTGACTCCATCTTTATAATCAATACCGCTTTTTCCCTTTTATCACTGTTCTCCAGCATCCTCCGCATCTTTTCGAATGCATTTTTCAAATCCGATTTGTTTCCAAGTAGTGATTCGTGGCTCCGTTTCAACTTTCAAGCAGGAAAACGCGAATTAAGCGAGTAAATTGAAGATATGTGATATAATTTACTATAATTGAAATCTTTACAGTTGAACCGGCGTATTCGTACTTCGTTGTTAGTTGATGTTTCGTATTTCGTGAGATATAATTTACCGATAAAATGCCCGAAGAATCGTTATCTAGGTACAATATGTTAAGTCTGATTTCTCTCGTAGTTCTAGCATTTTACGTATATGCCGCATATCTGTATACAACCGACGTGGGAAACAACAAATGCTCCATGACGTATATGTTCGAATATCCTCAATTCGTGGTAAGCATATTTATAATTTATTTTTATCATTGCGAACAATATATTCCAACTCTTTTCTTGCATTCCGGACAAGAATGATCTACGTCGCACATTTTGGTTATAAAACACGGTATACAGGAGCATATGTAACAACCCAAAAGGCAAAGCAAAACGCTGTATAATTTCTGTTCTAAACTTATTTTCGAACGAGTCACCGTTACTATTACGCATCGACAGTAAGGACATGTCATTTTCGTCGGATATGGTCCTACTGGATGCGAAAACATTACCTGAGGAAGCTCTTTAGTGGTGGTTTGTTCGGGCGTTCGTATATTAGCATTTAATCTTTTCTTTCTCGAACCGTGAAAGGGTTCGATTCGTGATCTCGGAGGAGGTATGACATCAGGATAGAAATTTTGTTGCTGTTGTTGATATAGCTCCATAGTTCATACAACAAATCCTAACAGTATCGCACATCTTACAATATGCCACTTTTCAATTAATATTATAGAAATAGGTAACCAGTATTTATTACGAAATAACATTCAAAGAATCGAAAACGTGTATTGAACAACATTTATCACATGTTCGAAAATAATAATACGATTAAAAATGTCAACGAAATTCGTCTGATCTCGATATACTCATACAAAAGCGCTTAAAATTAAATGAAAAAATTAGTTCGCATACGGCACATCACTCGTTTAACGCGGATTAATTACATCGTTTGTACGTTCCCAAATGCATCTTACACTGAGGACACTCGTGACGAACGTTACTCAACGAATCCATGCAATACGGCACGCACGAACAAATTAAACAAGCTCCCGTAATACACATAATGAAGAATGCTATATGCTGAGGTAATGAAAATTCCGTCTCGACGTGGGTCAAAATTTCATGGCGACAATTCGGACATACCATTCGAGTTGGAGTTTCACCCAACGTGGCCGATGTTACTACAATACTAGGCGCATTATTGTACTGAGGAGGAGGCACGTTGAAACCTGGTTGAGGATATGGTGGTTGAGGGTACTGTGGTTGGTGAGCCATGTTCACAAGACCTGCAAAAAGAAAACCAATTTGATTAGTAAAGAACATTTTCAAATGCGTACTAGTCCACAAGTCAGTGAGATATTTTCATGTCTTGGCTTCGTTCGTTGAATTCAACGATTTCCAGAAGATGATCAATCACTAACAGATAACCGTAGAAATGTGGTAGGGGGCTGTACTTCCCTCACACCTGTATATCCTCTTTCCTGTACACTTGTATTCAAGAAAAACACCGAACAAAAAACAATGATTTAGATTTGTAACACTCAAAATTGTACTGCAGCCAGTTATCTGCATGAAATATTTTCAATGTAACCGTTACCATTGGGACTGTCAAGAATCTGTTGGAGCGCTAATGTGAGGTACCTCTTTGTAAGTTCAATAATGAACCGCTAGGAGTCAGAAATTAAAATTTTGTATTTTAATTCGAAAATTGCTAGTAAATTTTGAAAATTTCGCAACCATAAGTGTGATCGACGTCTCATCGGTACCTCTTCGTTAGTTTCATCAATTACCACCAAATATCAGACACTTTGCTTGACAGTCCCAATTGCGCCATGCGCCATGTGGGAGCGAAATGCTATGTCCCGACTCCCGAGCAACTCCCTATGACCATCTGCGACGTAGTTCATTTTGAATCATCACCATATAGATGTTGATTGATATGATTCATTATGGAGTTCACAATATGATAATTGAAAGAACGAATTTGTACATAACTAAATAACGCGCTCTCTATAAATTTTATTGTAGTACCAAAATTGTCTAGCGGCCATCTTGAAATAAATGTGAGTTAAAATCAAATGATAACTACCGGAGTTAGCGTACTTTTGTTTTTTTTTTTGCACTTTGCTATAGTATTAGTGTCAAGAGCTTTTTATTTAAAAAAAAAAAACAACTTTTTAATTATTACTAGGGATAAATGAAAATTGGCGGAACTTCTATGCGTACTACAATTAGTATGGATTATGCACAAAGCTGAATTTCGTTACCCTTAAGAAGTAACGCTTTTTTGTGACGGTTTCAGTTAATGTGCCAAAGTGAAGATATGAAAATGTCAAAAAAGAGTACTCGTTTGCCTCAATTTTCTTTTGATAATAATTGCCAAACGAAACTGTACGACGATGTACACGAAAATCATACTAATTTTGAGATGAAATTTTTGTCAAAAAGTAAAAATGTTCTTCTTGAATCTTGAAACGACCTAAGTCTTGATTCTTGAACATACAAGTTATCGAATGTTGGCGTTTTTATTCGTGTACTTTCGTTCAACTTGTATTATGATTATCAAGTTAATGAATTTGAAACGTAAAAGATAAGAAAGATGAAACGTTCATCATCGAATCATTAAGTTGTGATATTAAATAATAAATTTCCTATCGTGATATGACTAATAAGTAATACTTATAACAATCGTGCTAGGTATACGTTTTATGCCCATTTTCAACATTTCAAATTCCAGCAACATAAAGTTGATAGCCTACAGGATCAGTTCCCAGATTGCTTAAAATTTAGCTACAAATCTCATTCAAATATGCCTTAAATTTCATGTATTCGCATCAAAAATGAAATAAAATCGAGAAATATAAACGATGATATCACATGTACATATGTACATACAGTTGACGTAATCTTCTGCATCAGGTGGATACCAAGGTTACCTACTTCAAGAAATCTATCATTAGGGAAGCTCATCCTACTAAAATGATGGAATCTAAAAACCTAAAATTACCGTTGATGTGTATTTTCGTGACAAATTTGATTATTTGAAAATAAATTTCAAATTTAAACTATTCAGATCAATTCTAAATCCCTAATCTATATCAACTGTTGTTTTTCTACATATGTACTTCTATAGTACATGTCCATTGTAGTCAAGAAACTATTTAAGGAAATATGATTCTAGCTCATCGAAAGATGAATAATCCGACTGAGTCATTGTTCACCAATATCTGAAGTTACACTCAATGATCACGTCCGCTTGAAACGTCGAATTTGAAGTGTAATTCGATGAAAAAAATCCCTTATCTATAGTTCGTAACTTTTAGGCACTACCATAGATTAACCTATACAAAGATAGTCCACTGTATACAAAAAAGTGTTGCGCTTAAAAGGAGCTGGAAAGAGCTAGGAATGGAGCTCGTTCATAGATAGCGCACCAACGTCTCGTCTTTCCCCGCCAACAAAGAATACTACACGGCATTTCTCCCCTCTGAATTACTACATATCTTGTAGTTTTACGCATGTGCGCATGTCGTTGTGTGTAACACGTTATACAAATACCGAGAAATTAGTCAGGCCTGCGGTGTTGCGCGTTTTATAATTCTTTAAAACTTCAATCTGCAACGGTAGTCATATTCATGGTCTAGAGACCAAACGCTAAAAATTACGGTTTCGTGTGCCTTGGCAACCACGAACCGGGAGTGGATTTCATACAACTTGAACCCCCTGAGTACGAATAAATTGCCGGTACTTCGAGAAAAAGGTTACAAGTTCCTCAAAATTGAGCTTAAAGTTGAAAATTTGAGCTTTTTGGAAAAAATCTCGAAAAATGGAGAAATCAACCAATTGAGTTGGTCTATAGCTCATTAGAAAGAGAATTTCCTCAGCTTTCCAACGATGCATAGAAACTTATGTTTCATTCAACATTTCACTCATATTTGAGGAAAAACTCAAGAATTCGTTTTGTGGCAGACAAATTTTGTTTTACTTCTGATTTTTTTCAAAACCGACGCTTTAACGTTGAAAAATGTTCAAATAAAAGTTACTCGTCAAACTTTTTTCTTTAAAATGAGCTATCAACAAAGTTCATAGCTTGAGTAGAACTCCAGAAATTCCTCAGAAACCATGCGGAAATGTGTAGTTTTTAGGCGTATATCGGCATAATTATAGTGGCTAAGTTAACGCCACGTTTAAGGTTACAAAATGAAAAGAGGAAGGTGAAATTAGATATATACTGGAAATTAAATGCTCATTACAACGCTAGATAAATTTCATGTTCGTAGACCCCCCCCCCAATTTATGAGGATCTTGAACCCCCCAATAGTCCGATCAAAACAGACATCCGTGCATGCAAAAATCGCCAGAAAGCTGAATTTTGGTATATGCCTTTGGATGACCATTATAAGTAAAATTTAAAAAGTCCCCATCGATTTGAGTGCTGCGTCTTGAGTTGTTTGAGGTAAAAGGTTAACAATTTGAGTTTTTCGCCATTTCCCAGGTGGCCGTGCATGTAATCGTAAAAATAGTTTAGTTAAAAATTAAAGTTGAGTGAATTCTCTACAAAAAACATTTCATTTTTATCCCCCGCTCGATCTCCGTTCCCGAGATATCGCGCATCAAAAACCCATGGAATTCGCGCTACCCTCAAAATGCTCACTCGCGCCTTAGGCGGGATGAAAAATCCAAAAGTTGTCCGATTTTGCTGATTTTTTTATATGATGTTCATGTCGAGCTTAGGCCTTACCAAAAAAAATTTTAGACCCGTACGTCAACCATAAGGGGAGCTGTGGTACCCCAAAGAGGGAAAATTTTTGAAAGAAATCGCTTTTACTCAAACGCAATTCCTCAAAAAATTAGGCCCTAAATAAAAATTTCAATCCTGGTACGACCTAGGGTTTGAAATACCGCGTCGACCAGTATAATTGCTTTTTTCATTCGACGCGATTTTAGCCCCCCTGGGGGTCCCGCAAAGTTTAGGGAGCCGAATTATGAAATGCGAAATTGTGTCATAAGTCGGTTTTATAGAGGTTTTATCGCAGAAATAGCTCAATTTGGACTATTTTTGTGAATGATGTTCTCATT